>VXAY01004849.1:53073-231646 GCA_013399855.1 Oxyruncus cristatus
TTTTTTCATTTTTTAGGAAAATTTGGGTGAGAAGGTAGTACAAGGCGATGCTCTCCCGGGACACGTGGGTTCTGCCTGCCTCCTGTCATCCACAATTGAAGAACTTGGGAAGAGCGCCGGAATTATTACGCTTGCTATTATGAGCAGAAATCCAAGGAAGACAATTGGAAAAGTTAGAGGTACAGCTGACACAAACAGCAGATGTAGATAACTTCACTTGAGGTGATCCATTATCTGCTGACATGGGAAGTATTGGTGTTTTTCTTGTAGTGGACTACATAGTTATTAAACCGATCCAGGGATACACTTGTGATATGAAGGCTTCATACGCAAAATACTGGAAACCAAGAACAACTCTAGATGTTGGACACAGGGGAGCAGGAAACTCCACAACAACAGCTAAGTGAGTTTGTTTGTATTTTAATCTGGGGCGATTATGTTTTGTTTCGCTGACGTCAGTTCAGGAAGCAGACACTTAAAAAAGCTGCAGCCCATGGTCATTCTCACTTCAGCATGAAATGTGCATGTTCTCCAAAACAAAAACTTCTGATTTGTATTTCTGTTGTTTCAGTGGACTTCTGTGCTGTGCTGCATCTAACAACACCTTTTTCTTTGCTGTTGTTTCAGGCTTGCAAAAGTTCAAGAGAACACCATTGCCTCTCTGAGGAATGCCGCTAGTCATGTATGTACACACATTTTCACACATGTAGTACCTGTAGTTTAAACTAGGTTGACTTGCATGCTTAATTTCCATGATTCAGTACAGTGAATGTTAACTGCACTGATGTTATGTTATGTCAGATCACTGTGGAATTTCCCTGAGTAGTGAGAAGTAATAGCTGCATTAGACTCTTATTTTTAAGTTCATTAAAAAAAAAATCAAAACTTCTTCCATCTAGTATGTTCTAATACAGAGAGAATTTTAATCTCAACCCTGTAGAGACATAGAGTTGAATAAATTTGAACAAACGAATAAAATTTTGGCACAGCCAGAGACTGTCAGCATAACTCTCAGGTGCCAAACTCTCTCACTCAGAGACTGCCATGTAACAAAACTTGGTGTCTGAAAATGTGACCTGGGAGCTGAGCTGATAGAATAAAACAGTCCTTTTGTTTTGGTGCTTGCTACAGTGAAGACTTGGAACTCTAAGACAAGACTTTCAGTCACTAGCTTCATGTGCCTAAACTCTGTGATTGAGGTGGTCACTTTTATTCCTTCCAGTAATCTTGATCACTGCAGTGTTCTGTGATAAGAGTGATCTAGACAGTCTAGTGCAGCAGAGTAGCTGGAGGCAGAAGCACATTCAGAGGTTCTTTGGCTCTTGTTCTCAGAGTCATTTGCTGCTGTGAGATTACCTGCTGCTTAACTTACCTCTCCTAAGCCTTTATACCTTAGTGGTATTAATACAGGTTCTTGCAGAATATGTTTTGAAGTTTGTTAAAGGCATGGGAGCAGAATCTGGAATTGGCTGCTGGTTCTGGAGTAGTCCCCAGGAGTCATGGCTGAAAGCTTTCTCTTCTTTTGAAGACAGAGTATAATTTCAACACAGTGACTGGAACATACGCTGACTGCAGAGCAAAGGAAAACTGTAGCTTCTAAATTGTTTTGAACAGTGGGTCTTAATCTCTGGGTGGGACACTGCGGGTTTATAGGCGGGTTTTAAAAAGCCCACAAGAAATGTGCATTGAGGCAGAGATTTACTATGAAGTCAGCAGCAGCATCACCAGAAAAGAGCTTTGAAATATTTGCAGACTGAGAAGGCTGAAAGCTGCTGCTCTAAAAATATTTCTACTGAGAAAAGTGCTGAAAAAAGCCTGTCCTATTTTCTCTCTGTACTGATTGGAAAACTGTGAGTCAGGATGGTAATTTGATGAGTGGTATTCTTGGAGGCCTTTCAAAGGAATGATTTGCAGACGGTCAAAATAAGTAAAAACCCCAAACCTCTTACTGTGTGTTTCTTTCTTTCTGGCCCTCCCTCTTTTCAAGAAGATTGTACTTAGAACTCTTGGATCTTTCTTCCCTTTTTTGTAAGCTCAACAGAAAATAACATACAGCTGAAAAGGACAGGAGAATACTGGATGCAGCTCTTTCTGCTCTTGCATATATGCCACACTTCTGCTGTGTTACTCACTAGTGACTCCAGCAGCTCGTTGCTATATGGAATGTCTCCCTAAAGCTTTGCAATATGTAGCCGTCCCTTGTCTCTTGGTGGGGTGGTGGAGAGGAGGGAGGAAGGACACCGCAAAGGCATGTGGGTTTTAAACATCTGTATTTAAAAGTATCCATCTTAGCCTTTCTCTGAAACCAGGTTTACAATACTTGAATCTTAGTAGAGGGTTTACAAGATTAAGCAAGATAGATATATATATTAGAGCTGCATTATGGTAATTAAAACATTTTCCCATATGATTTTTTTTTTCATTATTAATCTGTTGCTGAGCATAACTTAACTGAGTTCAACTTCTGTGTGATATCCAGGACCTGTAAATACTGGACAACTTGTGTGCAGTGCTGTAGTCCTTGTGCATGAGTAGTTAATGGTTTTTTTTTTTGTTTTGTTTTGTTCTGTGTGTTTTTCAATTTTCTGTAGGGAGCAGCATATGTGGAATTTGATGTACATCTTTCTAAAGATCATGTGCCTATTGTATACCATGATCTCACATGTTGCATGGCCATGAAAAAGGTAAAGAAGATGACATGCATATTTTATTTATAAGTATGACCATTCCAGAAACTGAAATGCCAGGCTCTCATAGAAATAGTTCTGGGGACTCAAAGGATGGAATGGGAATAAATATGCAGCATTATGCTGTGCATGAAGTAGAGCAGGGAAGTTGAGTTTTTCCTTTTGATATTGTAGCAAGAGCTTTTTAGATGCACTGGGTTTTGGCACTCCTCAAGCCAACATTATAATTCTCATTTAGCTTTCTTTTAAATTTAAGATATTGAAGAAAAAAGCAGGCAACTCCACTATATTCAGTAGTGCCTGGGGGACTGTTTTAGACTGCCAGAGCAGTCTAAAACAACTTTTGCTTGTTTCTTTTTGAGGGAGAGTTAGTGTGATTCTCAGCATGACTTCTCACTCCTACTGACACTTAATTGTTTACTTGTCTTAAGTAGTTGTGTACTTATAACTCTTTAGGTCAAACCAAAGTCTGCTTTGTTTGGATCCCAGCAGATGGAGAGCAGAAAAATGGAAGAAACAAGGACCAGCTGCATTTAGGGAGTTTGATTAGCCAAAAATGGCCTGGCTTCCATTATTTTATTTTTTTTTTTAACTCTTTCTTTAACCCTTTTTAAGTTGACCATTTTGCTCTGTTCCTTAACTGTGAGGTAAACAGTATACTTCATGTCTCATGTGTAAGTGAGGCTGAAGAACTCTTGGATTGCTCAGTGGATTGGAAGAAAAGGAGCTAAAATAGAGGTTCTATGAGCAGACTGTCCTGTCTTCTTGGCACTAAATGTTGTGTCATCAAACTCTTGGTTTTGAACAGTTGTGGAAATGGAATTTTACGAAGGGAAGTGGATATTCAGTGTAGCTTTAATCACTACTGTCTTGCTCAGTAAAATTTTCTGTGGTGAGGAAGGGAAGTGAGAAATGGACAAAATTTTTTTGACACCAGATTTTTATTTTGGGAGCAGAGTGTTTACCCCAGGACATTTGTCTTTTTTTATTAGTTTCTGTGAAATTGGATAGACAGTATGTAAACTACCTTGGAGTATTTTTTTACTGCATTTCTTTACTTGCAAACCTTTTTCCCGATTAGCCAGTCAAGTTTTTATAGAATAAATATACTAACTTTTTGTGAAGAAAGAACTTTGAAGCCTCTGACTTGTGTGAAACAAATCCTGCTTTTTAGAAATGGACACCTGTTCTATTCTTTTAAGTGACTGTGTTGTCTCCTGAAAACCGATCATCTTATTAAGATATAACTTGTATCTTTATCAATAAAAGAGAAAAAAAAATAGTTGCCTTTAATGTTACCATATTAAAAGCATGTAGGCTTTTTTGTAGTTTTCAGTTTATGCTTAATTATGTATTGTTTCTCTTCAAAGAAACTGGATACCGAGCCTTTGGAACTGTTTGAGATTGCAGTCAAAGAACTTACATTTGATCAGCTGCAGTTATTGAAGGTATTGTTACTTTGGCTTGTACACTATGCTGTGTATAGAATTTCAAATTGTGTTTGAAGCTTAGAGTTTTTGGGAGTAACTAAAGGCAGTTTGGGAAAGCACTGTGTGAATAGAACAATTAGCTAATTCCAAGAAAAATACTTTCACAGCATGGTTACAACTTGAATAAATTTCATTACTTACGTCTTATAGAAAGGTGGTCTGACAGCTTGTGTAGACCCATATCATTATGCTAACAATGATAATTTTTAAAAAACAAGGAAGGTTGAAAATGAAGGTGGGATTCATTGAAAGCCAGTGCAAGTCTTTGAAGAAAAACATGAAGTCTGTCTAATTTTCAAATGTTAGAGGGAGTGCGTTGAACTGCTCTACCTTCTGAACAGAAGTGCCCTGTCTAAATAAAAGGGGAGTCAGGAGATGAGACTGGGCCACTAAAGACCCCTGTCCTCGGTCAAGGAAGCATCTGGTTGATCCAAGAACTATTTGATCATTTTTACTTAAAGTTACTTGGTCTGCTCCTTTTTTGTGGAGAGGGAATTCGAATAGAGCGAGGGAGTTGGCCCTATGTCTGGCCTGATTCTGTCTAAGTATGCGACTACGTTATAAAACTGGTCAGCCCTCTGCACTGGATTAAACATAGAGCAGAGATTAATGCTCAGACTTCTTCACATCATGCTGTTGAATTATACTATGTGTGCTTTTACCCTTGAACATGTTTTTTCAATTTTCAGTAAAGCATGTTTTCCTTGAAATCTTTAAAACAAACTTCAAAAGAAAAGTGTGATGTGTACTAGGATGTCCTTTGTTCTTTTACAGATTACTAAAACTGTGTCTATAATGGACCTTTAAACTCAAATACTAATTTATAAGGACATTTAGCTTCATTTTGCATGCAGGAAGATCTCTGTGGGTAGAGTGTTTGCTAATGTTACTCTTCTGTTCTTCAGCTGGCTCATGTGACTGCCCTGAAAGTAAAAGATCAGAATGGTACGTACGAGTTTGGAAGGGTCTTGAGATTGATCCATTCCCATGTATTTATATATATTCTGTGGCTACAGTTGCTCGTTCTAATCACATTTGTCATCTTCCTGAACACTTCTGAATGGTTATGTCGTTAATTCTGTGTGTGCTGTAGAGTTCTTTGCTGGGAAGTAAATACCTGAACAGAAGTTAGTCCCTTGAGAGGAGGGGACAGGACTGTGGCAGGTGCATGTATAGATCAGTATATATTTATGAATAAACATAACAAAGTTGCCTCTAATGTTTCATCTTAGACTTCTCCGACTTCAGAATTGCCAGAAAGAGCTTTGCTAACTGCCATAGGGTGTCTTATAGGTGCTGTAAATTTTTGGCCTTAATTCATCCCCTTTATAGGGGCAGCAGATTGTCGAAGTACCTCCCACATCCTCCCAGTCTGGGAAAAGATAAAATAAATAAGCCTCGATAGGCAAGGCTGCTTCTACTGGATGTGATTCGGTGAGGAAAGTGGTGAGGAATGGGAGAAGCCATTTCTGATCAATATTATGGCGGGTTTTGAAATGATTGTCAAAAAATTTTTCCCACTGGCAAAGCAGGAATTGCCAACACCATCATTGGAATACGTCAGCGTTAGAGGGAAGGCGTAGGTAGTCAAAAGGTAGACCTGATTCATTCTTCACTCCTAAAGGCCTTATGAATTCGAGCCAACCTTTTCTTGCTGGGATTACTGGGATTATGCTGCTGTTTGTTTTGATTCACTATTTTATATTTCTTTCCAGCATCTTTTAAAGAGGAAGAAAACTCTGCTTTTGAGACCCAGCCATTTCCTTCACTGCAAAGAGTAAGCAAACCTTACTTATAATATAAGGTTTATATACAAGGAATATAGATGATAATGATGACTGTGGAACATGAAAGTATGTGTTTTACTTTCAGCTTAGCACACAAGGGATATTAATTTTTGGCTTTAGGTCTCTGATATCAATGCTGGAACTGGGAATATGGGCTTCAGTGTTGGCCACTGGAGCTTTTCAGTGTTTAAAAGTAATAGTTTGCAGATATTTCAGGCTTCTTAATTCATGAACCCAAGTTCCACAGCTCAGGGTACACAGGGGTATTGCATTTTAGTGCACCGATAATTGTTTCTGATGTTGAAAAAAAACCAACCACCTGGCCTTAGGCAGTTCATCACATAGTATTGGCCATGTAGCAGAGCCAGCCACAGAGAAACATGTCCTCCTTCATGACTCTTTATGTGAGCTTCACCTTTGATTTCAAGTCGCCTTACAAATAATTCTTTACGAGAATTTCACATGAAAGAACTTTTGTTCTCATCATCATCCTAATGGCAAGCTCATGGATTTCATACTGAGGACTTACATTTCTGTGTTTATATATTTTTCTGGAGAAATAAACCCCATTTTTTCTTTAGGAGTACAAATGGGGCATTTCTTTTACGTGTTAAGGTGAATTGACTTGCATTTGTGCCTTGTCAAAATTTTGGCCTTTAAGATTTTTCCACTTGTATGCATTTATTAAGTTGAAATTGGAGTAAAAAAGGGTGTATATGTATCTTGTGTTAATGTTAAAAACTTGGGGGGGTTAATTTTACTGTTAGGCACCATCGGCATTAAATTCCAGTGTATTCTCCCAAAAATTACCTTCACAGTGCTTTGTTGTCCTCCTGCACTGTGGGGTCTTTTCATAATGAAATTTTTTTCAGGTCCTGGAGTCTGTATCTGAAGATGTTGGATTCAACATAGAAATAAAATGGATCTCCCAGCAAAGGGTAAATAAATGTACCTGTGATTTACTTTAATTCTTTGACAGCTAAAGCTTGTAGTTTGACATGGTGCAGTAACACAAGCAACCATTTACTTGTAGTCAGCAGTGCTGCAGACTCAGCTGGATTGTTTAGTGTTCAGTCTAGAAGGAAAAGGCTAGTTCTGGAAGCCTGGAGTAGGGGAAGGAAACTAAGGAGAGTGATTAGGTGCAAGTCCAGATGCATGGGGACATGCTAATAGTGCTCTCAGAGACAGGTCCACTGCAGGAAGACTGGTATGTGCTATTCTCAAAGAACATCTCATTTCTACAAATCTTACCACTGAATTTGTATATTCCACAGAATCACAGAATGGGTCAGGTTGGAAGGGACCACAGTGGGTCACCTGGTGCAAGCTCAAGCATGGCACAGGGTTGTGTTTAACAATAGAGAATATCTGCTGTAGGTTTTGGTGGTCTTTCAGGGAATTCCTTTACGTTTCAGGGAAATCCTTTGCGTTTTCAAAATTAGAATAGGCTTCCTAGAAACGTTTTCCTTGGACAGGGAGACAGTGAATTTTTCACTGGATCTTACTGCTGTGAGAAGTCAGCTGCCTCTCAGACTGTCAGTCCTGCAGAGCTGTAACTAACACTCAACAGACTGAAGGGTTGATTTCTCTATTCGAACTGGCATACTGAAATTTCATTTTGCTCAGGTAGAATGGAAGACCATTGCTGGTTAAAATCATTTCAGTAACCATTAATTTAAATGGCTGAAGCTTGTTCTTTCTTTTTCTAGGATGGACAGTGGGATGGCAACTTGTCAACTTACTTTGATATGAACCTTTTTCTAGATATTATTCTAAAAACTGTTTTGATGAATGCTGGAAGAAGAAGAATTGTATTTTCTTCTTTTCATGCAGATGTTTGTACAATGTAAGTTAAGAAGATAAATTAGGTATTTCCTTTCTCTTTTTTTTTTTTGTAAAATTTACTTTGTACATAAGAATACCCAACAGGAACAAATAACAATTTGTTTTGCTTAGACATAAACTTTGAGTCCCAAAATACTTGGGAACTAAAACGATACCACTTTGCCATCAGAAATGACTCAAAAACCAAATAGGAGAACAAAGTCATAGTAGATATTTTTGTCAAGTGCCTTCCTGAATGCTTCGCTCTTTCTTGACATGACAAAAAAGGTCAAGATTTCTTCTGGTATCCCAAAGTCTTTTTTTAGTCATGCTCCAGGGGTATGCAAGCCCAACTTAAAAACCAAATCATCTTGTTACAATTTTTCACTGTATCTGCCTTTTTAAAACGAGAGAAAACAAAAAGAACTTCGTGCTGCCCATGTTTGGTTTAGGTTTTCTTTGTGGTTTTTGTTAAGGGTTTTACTTTGCTTTTGTGGAATTGAAGGTATTGGGGCACAGAAAAAGCATAGGAGTTGGACTGGTGAACAAACAGCTGGGATACATATGAACTGAAAATGTGCTGCAGTACTTGGTAAGCAGAAGTGCTTCAGCACCATTAATGAAAGGCTTTATGGAAACTTCATTTGATGCTGCAGTGATGAAATACCACATTGAAGAGTCAATGGACAAGGCAGAACCAAGTCAAAGTACTGGTAAAAGGGTTAAGAAGCAAGTGTGTAAGATGTGGATCCTCATATTACTCTAACCTGCATTTAAAAAGAAAATTTCAGAATTAAACAGCCTTCAAGGATTCTATATAAACATTTTGAGGATGTGGGTCTGAGTTCAACATGAAGTCAAGCTTCCCTTAAACTGCCTGTTACTCTGTAATAATGGGAAAAGAAAGAAATAATTTGAGCAGTTTGTCCCACAGTTTGATGCTAAACTGTAGTACCATTTCATTGCACCAGCTAGGAACTAGGAGAACATGCAGCACAGGGAGGAATTCCACTCGAAACAGTAAGATTGAATTCCCTTGCTTTTTATTTTTCACTTGTAAACTTTTTTTTTTTCCTAACAGGATTCGACATAAGCAAAACAAGTATCCTGTGTTATTTCTCACTCAAGGAGAATCCAAACTCTATCCAGAGCTTATGGATCTTCGATCTCGCACAACTCCAATTGCCATTACTTTTGCACAGTTTGAAAACTTGCTGGTAAGCTGTCAAGTTCTGGTACTGCTCTGTGGTGAAATGAAACTAAATTACTACTACTTGTTTCAAATCTGTCTTTTTTCACACAAACACTTAAAATTACAACTGACCTCATGAAAGAAATACAATAAAGTTGGGTAATTGCCAAAATAATGTCCATTGTTTCAAATGTCTAATACAGTATTTTAAAAATAACACTATCAATAAACTCTCTAATTGTATAAATTATATTTTATTATTATGGATGAAATCATAAGGAGCTGCAAGTGTCAAAGATTAAAAAACCTGATGTGTTTCAGAAACATGAATTTTAATTGAAGTCTTTTGTATTTCAGGGAATTAATGTGCATTCTGAAGATCTGTTGAGGAATCCATCATTTATTCAACGAGCCATATCTGAGGGCTTAGTTATTTTTTCGTGGGGTGATGATGCAAATGACCCAGACAACAGGAAGAAGTTGAGAGAATATGGTGTTCATGGGCTAATATATGACAGGTATTTAATAATAGCTTTTATAAATAATCATCATCATCAAGCTTAGAAACTGTTGTGTCTTGATTCCGGTGAAATGTCACGTTGCTTCTTGGTTGCCTGGGTACAGAATAGCTTCCTCCTTGTACTGGAAGCACAAGAAGCCCATATACCCAGATCAAGAACAAGTCTAACACTCATTCCCAGTTTTTCAGCTGTATAAATGAAGCAAAATAATTTGTTTGTTCTGAGATTAACATAAATGTAATTTGGTTCTTTAAAGAAACAGTGCATGGCACACACATTTAAGATGCTACCGATGTTCCTGAGGATAGTTTTTAAGTTATGTACATGATATGGTGAGGACAATATTATTTAACAGTTCGACTGAAAGCTTAAGCTTTCTACATTAAGCTGTGGAAATAGTTAACACAACTTAAGTGAATCATTTTAACTTAAATTTTTGCCAACGTTCTGTTGTGTTTCAAAGCTGTGAATTCACCATTTTTCCTGTTAAAATTAGCTTGGAGGGACTCCAGGGCGAATTGCTAAATTAGCCACTACAGAAGGTAGCTATTCTATTATTTCCAGACAATTAGGTGGACATCAGAATATCATGGTAAATATTTGAACAAAAGGGTTGTTGTATTTATTTGGTTCCTCACAAACACCAAAAGTTTTAGCTCATTTGTCACTGAAGATGTGAAATTCATTATTACAAGATGATGATTAATTTGAGAAGCTGTATTAAATTAGAAATTCTGAAAGATGCAAAAGAATGTCATTGGGAAAGCATTAAGTGTAACTAAAGTGTCAAATTATAGAAGGCTTTCGAGCCTTTTGCTTTAGTAAAGGTATTGCTTTGCGTATTGTTTTACCTGAAAAAATAAAAAGGGAGGAAAGGGATTAATAATTGTCAAGGGCTCTGTTATAAAGTGACAACTGAGAATCAGTTTAACATATCTAGAGGCAAGAAATCAGATAAGGTTTGCTCCTTCTTTCTCATTGAAAAAAAACAACAAAAAACAAAACCCACGTTAACTCTCTTTAATCTGTTCTTGACTGTTAGGAGTGGGTCCATTGCTCCTCTGGTTTGCCAGAGGTCTCGCTTCTTGTACTGTATAGAATGTCTCCTATTCTCTGGCAGAAAAAAAGAATAGCTAGACAGTAGATTTTTACATTGAGGATCAGCTTCAGACTGAAGACATTAAAAGATAGTTCTCTTTCTTGCCACAGCAGTGCTGTGTGCTGTACCTCTCCTACAACTCATGATTGAGGCCCCCGTTAGTTAATGAAAATTATCTCTGGACTAGAATGCAGATGAAACTCTGGACTCTTTGATGTACAGTCCTAGAGTAATGAGACTGGATCCTATTATGTGCATAACTTAAAGTAATACATTATTGGTTCATGAATAGGTGGGGTGTTTTAATCAAATACTGCTGCGTAAAAATGTTCTTAAAATGTCTGTTCATCTGATGTCTACTAATCCAGTCTTCCAGAGTTGCTAAGTACTCCTTGTGAAATGCACACTCACTACTGTGGTAAAAAAAAATCAGAAAGGTGAAAGCCTCATTTCTGACTTCATGTTGCTTTTCTTACTCCAGATCCTCAACACCACTTAAATGCCGTTGCATTGCTGTCAAGGCTGCAAGTCTGCTCCATGTCGTCTTATGGTCCCTTTTGTAGTGTGTAGTGTGTTTTAAGTTGTAGAAGGGTAACAGAATAACTTTTATCTCGCCTTTTGGGGACTAGCCAATCTCTTGGAAATCTGAATTCCCTTGTGGACCTAAACTGAAGAAAAATTTCTTACCTTTCCTGCACTATTTAGATCATTTAGATTCTTAGTAGTGTTCGTCTCTCCTCTCACTGCCTGCCCTTTTGTATCACTTCCACTCTAACATCTTTCCACTTTTCTAAGAGGAACTCCAGAATTAGTAGTAACTCCAAAGCTGTTTAAAAACAGTAGTTCTGCACTACATTTTTTGTTGGTTTTCGAGTTACAAACTGCAATTTGAGTAGCAAACTGTTACCTTGTTTCAGTATCATTGTTGCAGGAAAATGTTATTTCCCCTTCTTTTCCTGTGGAATGTTCCTTTGCAATTCTTAATTACTTTCCAAAACTTACTAATTGTCTAAATAAAATTAAATTCAGTCTTCATATAGGTCCCTTTAGAAGAAATATGACACTTTCTGGAAGTTGCATCAGGTATCTCAAGCTGGGCACTTTGAAATGCAGGTGGTACTTGCAAGTCCTGGACAGAATGTCAAAAAGTAAAACCTGGCAGCAAGTGTTTCCACTCCCACTCAGAGCTGCTGGGTAAAGAGGCAATCTTCCAGATCATTTGAGACTATGAAGTTGATATTAAGAGTTTAAATAGGTATGGTGTAAACATCCATATTCCTGTGCCGCTGGAAGTTTAGAAATAAATGTATTTAAAACTCTTGTGAAGCAGAACTCAAGAGAGAGATGTGCTTACCTGTTTCAAGGTCTAGAAATAAGTAGGGACTGCAGTAATCTGTTTATTAGTGTAAAGCCAGTTCATGCTATTATTGTGTCTTCAAATTCCAGAATATTTCTAGGACTGAATCAAGGCGTGCTTCTTCCATGGTTTCTGCAGAATTTTTGTTCTCTGGATTCATGGCTAAGTCCAGATATTTATCCAAAATCGCTGTGCCTGCTGTTCTGTGTTGCTGTTTTACTGTCTTAAGTGCTAGTTATCTGAATAAGCTAGGAGGAGAACAGAGGAATTTTAGGGAATTTTTGGTTGCTTTCATGTGGCCCTGAGTTACTGTATGCAGTAGTGATTTCTGAGATAATGAACTGTCTGCCTAGAGATAATTTCTGTAAGCTATGTTTTCCAAACTTTAATCATCCATGTAGAATTGGCCAAAACACTGTAGCCAGTTGTGAAGATGGCAGAAACATTGTGTCCTGAATACCAAAAGTTGGTGATACCAAGCACTGGGCAAAAAAAAAATGCAGGTAGGGGGGTTCTGACTTTGCTTTGCATGAAGAAAAGCTGCAAGACTAAATCTGGGAAGCTTACAAATGCCAACAATATTAAAAGAATGATCTCACTGGGGCAGAGGAAAGAACACACACACCTCTCTCCCCCATCCAGTCCTTTCTCCACTTGGGCTGCAGGTTATTAGATATACCCAAAGACATTAAACCAAAAGGATGTTCTGGTGCTGTTGCTGGGATGATACTCTACTATTTTTCTGTGTTCAACTAGTTTCATCTCAGTGTTCAAAGTAACCAAATGACTTACATTAAAAGGACAACCTACAGAAAGGTGCCACCTCTGCCTTCGGGCTTTTATTTGGGCCTTTATACAGAAGAATACTTTATGTGCATGACTGGGTATATTCTGTGTACACAGAAATCTCATCCTTAAAAGGCTTTATTAGTCTGATGTTTAGATTTTAATTAGAGAAGAAACTTTAACTTACTGTCGTGAAATTCTCTGGCTTGGCAAAAAACGATGAATTTTAAAGCAGGATTTGTGGGGTGATTTATCTGGTATTTTTCTCCTGGGTAAGCTTTGTAAACAGTCCAGGAACTACTTAACTCAGTAAGAACAATGCAGTTTTTACACCTGTTGGCTACAAATGAAATACCAACGTGGAGAGGGGGTGGGTGCTAACCTAAACTTGCATTATCTTTTCTCATTCACTTTACATGATCTGGATTTTGTTTGTTGAATAATACACACAACTACATAAAAAAGCTAAACCAGTAATTCTTATGCTGAAAGCTTTTCCATGAGAGCTTTCTTAGGCTGCATGTTGCATTTGTGGACTCTGGCCAAAAGCTCTGTGCTTGATTGGTATTAGTAACTTCCCAAAATGTAGCACAAATTCAGCTGGCAATCAAGGCAAAAGCATTCCAAACACTTCTCAGAAGTAGAAGACTGTCTAAATCTGCACTGCCCTGTTTGCCTGAAACTGCATGTTACTTAAATAACAGCATGGATATATGAAGGAAGTGGACTAGTATTAGTTGATTTATAATTTAATCTACTCAGTGATTAAGATGTTATGCAATGGCAATCTAAGTCTTCCCTATTTTGTGAATTGTAAATTAAACTAAACTCAAGTTCACCTTGACGCAAAGAAAAATGAAGAGTTTTAATTGAAAGCTTCACGAAATATTTTCAGCATGAAAACAGTATTTCAGTACTGATGACTTTTGTCTTGTATGTGTTTTCAGAGGTTGCAAAAAACACCAGACAGGAGCTAAACACATCAGTTTTACATCCACTGCATGACCCTGCAATGTCCTGCAAGTCTTTTGTAGAAAAGTCTTTTGTAGAAAGTGCTTATTTTAAAAAGTAATTTTTAAAGGATTCTTCCCAGTCTTCTGCGGGGCTTGCTCATTAATAGGAAGTTGCATGGAGGAACTCTGGTGCATAGTTGCTTACAAATAAGTGTCCTGTTGAAGAATGAAGGATAGAGAGATGTTACTTATTTGGATGGTGAAGTTGGAAATAATTAATTGAGAGACACCCTGGAACTATGCTCTGTTTTTGCAAACTGGTGGCTTAATTTCTTGGGCCCGAACGAAAAGCGAGCACAAGAAATTCTGAATTACAAGCTGTGCTTCAAAGTGTCTTCTCTGCTTTTGGTTTAGAAGAAACACTGTATACACATTGGAGCAGACCGGCTCTGGTGGACAGGTTCAGAGGAGCTTGGAGGGTTGGATTCATCCAGAATGTCAACTGAAAAGAATTTAAAATGAAGCAAGAATTGGAGAATTTATACCATAGTAGAGAACTAATGAAATAACCTGCCAGAAGCTGCTTAGAAACATCCTTAGTCCCTAGAGTGTATTGCTATGTAGAAAACTGTCTTGTAGTTTCAGTGCTTTGAATTGAATGCATAGAGAAATTCATAATGTGTAAGCCAACTTAACTGAAGAAAGCACAGGTCTTACCTGCATCCTGGAAAGAAGGCAGAGCTTTTATTTTGCAGATAAGGCAATTTTGGGTTGTATCTTAGACCCGTATTGGATTATAGGTGCTGTGCAAGGAGTTTAACTGCTGTGCCTTCTGTTTGAATTTCATAAAAACAGACAGCATTTATCCTCACTTCGAGGAGTTTCTTCACAGAGATTGTCCTTGATCATACTGTAGAGAATGGGATCCATATCAGTATTTCCTGTAGAAGTGTTTCCTTTTTTTGAATCCTGTTATTGTATTGGTCTTTGAGCTGCATTTTGCTTTGGATGTCTCAGAATTGCCAGGACTTCACAAGTTGTCCTGCTGGGGTAAAAAGGCACCTTGCACTCTATCGTAGAGCACTCTGTTATTTTGATCATGACACTGCATTCCTTTTGGACATACCTTGAAAACTTATGAAGGACAAAGGATGATGAAATAAAACCAAACTAATTTCTTGAAGGAATCGTAAGGAAAGGTGTGAATATTCATAAAAGACTAAGGCAGAAGCCGCGGTAATTTTTTCCAGAAGTTTTCATTTGAAGGAGATAAACCTGGAGATGTGCAATACCTGGAACTGTATATGCACAACAGGATGCCCAGAAGGAAATTTTGGATATAAATAACATGCTGATGTTAGAAATTACTGTGGGGAGATCAGGATGTATCCTTATCATAATAGGTGTTGTACCATGGTTGGATTAGAGGGACACAAATGCTTTTGCTTTGTAATGAATTACACCAAAATAATATTTGAATTATTCTCAGTGTCACTGTCAGACTCAAAATGTGTGTTGGATTTGGACAGTCTTGTGTGAGGTGATGTTTTAAATCCTGCAGGTTTGTTTTCATGTGTGAAAACAAGAAATTGAAATGAGGATAGACTATTTGAAATAGTGTAGACAGTTAATTTACATTAGGGGTGAGGAAAGATCACATTTTCTGGTTTTCACTCTTGACCTAATACTGTTATGGTAATTCAAGAGAGGTGGTTCTGAACTGAGGGGAGGTGAAATATTGCTTGAAACAGTAAGTATAAACTCCTTTCAGTATAATGTACAAGTAGTATATCAGTCTCTTCAGATAATCTCAGGGCTCTGAAATTTCTTATGCTTTTAAGTTTGAAGCCTGGAACACTTCTCTTACTGTTTTGTGCCACTGTTTGGCTCTGTTTTGTACCACCTGTAAAATCACATTTTCTCAGGAGCCGAAGTAAGTTAAATGCCAGTGGGGAGCTTTTTAGTATACCCAGTGAAATACTAATCAGTCTGTGTAAAAGGAATACCATCTTATATTGCAAGATGAGCAGCAAAACTTTGGATGCTAACCTCAAGCAAGCTTTATAGACTTGCCAATACCTAAAAAAAAACCCGGTTGCTTTAGTGTACATTTCTGTCAACTGTCAGTTTATACTGATCGATGTTTTTTCTTTTCTCATTTATTCAGGATATATGACTCAAATCCTGAGCAACCAAATATATTCCAGGTGGAGCAGCTGGAACGTCTCAAGAGAGAATTGCCAGAGTTGAAAAGCTGTGTGTGTCCCACAGTTAGCCACTTCAAATCCATAGTTCCATGTAAATGTCATAATAGCTACCTGGAAGAGAAAGCTGTAGATAACCTGAAGAGTGTTCAAATGCAAAAGGACTAATTTTAGGCAGAATGCTGTTTTGTATCTAGCAAATTTTCACTATTGGAACAGTCCTGTCTATGCTTTCAGGTTGGTTTATTTTATTTTAAAGTCTCTAAATAGCAATAACTGTGTTCCTCCTTCCTAACAGTACTTACTAAAATTTCAAACAATGTTAAAATATTCAGCCAGTTACAGATATTGTTCCAATTTACATACACAGTTTTAACTTTCCCCTATAATCATAGCAAATCTTGAAAAACAAAATAAGTACTAGTGCTTTTGAGAAACAAATTAATAAAGCATTCTCAGTAGTGAAAACTCAGAAACTAAATCTTAGGGAAATGACAATGAATACAAATAACAACATTGAATATGCTGAAAAATTGTTTTGAATTTGATTTTACTTACAGGCTGACAAGCTGTACCAGTTATCTGACAACAGGAAATTAGGAGAGTGATTGTGAGATACGTATAAATAGATCTGGCCTGTAAAAAGATCTGAATGAATTGGTACCTCATATATATATATATATATATGTATTTGCACTGATAGATCCACCTGTACAAAGCTTTGTGCAATTTGAAAATATTCATATATTTTTTAGTAAACTGCAATCATTTTTTCCCACTTCATTGGACATTTAGGCTGCTGCCTTTGTTGTCTCATTTGTCACTTTGTACTGTGGCTGTGTATAGCAGTTAGGGGTGAACCACAAGTATGATTTTATTTGTGTTTTTTTTTTTTTTCCATTAATCGCACACAGGCCTGCAGAACTTTAAAAATGTTGCTAATAATTTTAACAGAATTACAAAAACATCTTCAGTGGTTGCGAATCTCTTTTTGCACAGTAACCTTAATGGACAGAATATGTACCATGCACAAACTCTACAGAATGCATGCTTTATCTATTAAGCATGAAATTTAGGTGTTTGCTGAGGTCCTTGCATCTTTATGGTGCTAGTTATGTGTGAAGGATGCAAGGACCAACTCAACAACTTAATCTCTTTTTGCCTAAAAAAACCACAAGCCTATTTATTCACAAAGAAAAGGCTACACCATAAGTGGTTTGTCTTATTTACATAATGCAAGCTACTAGCTTTTGTATTTAGCAAGATTTTTGGCTTTTACCTTGGAGCAAGAATCACAAATGTCCTGAATTCAGATAATTGGTATTCTCTTGACTGGTATCTATTCTCTGTAATTTATTACAAAGTCATAGTTTAGAGTTCTTAATAGATACGTATGCATGTCGTTTTTTCCTCCTGACATTTGCAGGTCATGCCAACACAACAGCTGTAACTTTCTACTGAAGTGTTAATGTATAATAAGAATGGAAAATATTTATTTTTTTTCTCTTGTAAATTGACAATGAAAACAATAGTATGTACTATATTCTTTATATACAGTCATCGCTACGTAGAACTGATTGTACAAAGCCATTGCAAATAAGTGCTTGAGCCTGCACTGCTGAGCAGTTTGAAACAGCTTGTTTTGACTTGTGTATTTGAGTATTTAAAGTCGGGGTTTGTTGTTTTTGTTTTGGGGGTTTTTTTTGTCCTGCACAAACAACAAAGTAATGATTAGGTATCTGGAAACCGCCTTTTAATAAAAAACAAACAAAACCCCACAACCTAAACAAAACTTGGAGGTGTGTGAGCTGTGTTTTTGAGAAGGGGGAGGGGGCACTGAACCGGAGTCTTGACATCAGGAACCCGTGGCTGTTACCTGATACCTTCCTCACTTAGGTGATTACTTCTTAATTTTTTTTCTCATTTGTATACCCATGTAGGATTCTCTTGACAGATCTTGAGGGCTTTAGCAACAGATACTCAGTGCCTGGCAGAGTCTGTGTCACTGCTCATGAAAGCTGGGGAGCGCATCCACACAGATTTTGAACGTGACACCTGTTTTGTGTGAAGGTGGTTTAAGTGTCGTGCTGTCTGAAGCACCCTCTTGGACTAACCACAGTGTGATGCTCAGAAGGGCTTAGGCACCCTTAAAAACTTGTTTCACAACTTTCAATGCCCAGAGAATCGCAACTGACTATTCTGTTTGAGGGGGGCAGGTTTGAGCAGTGTTGCAAGGGGGGTGTTTTCTTGCTGACTCCCTTATTTTACAAGCGAGTTGTCAGCAACTTCCTCCCAACCTGACTGCTTTAACAAGTTTTCCTGCTGGGTCAGTTCTCGAAGCTGAGCTTGACCACTCTGCACAGCTGTTCTGCCTCAGCCAGTGGTGTTGCAGCAGGGATATAGGGGAACTGAAGAGCAGGATTGTGGGAACTTGCTTATGAGCGCCTTCTGAGAGGCCAGGGCGAGCTGGAGCAGGGATGCTTTTGCTCCAGCCAAGGGCCTGCTACAGATTTTCAATTCAGAGATGTGTGAGGTGTAGTGGGTGAGACACAACTTCACTCTTGATTTTGGAACACTTGCTTTTGGCCCACCAAAAGACTGGACTCTACATGTATAACGTTGGTAGCCAAATGACACTGCCCCTGTATGCCACAAGTGCCGTGGACAATGAGGACGGACTGCTCCACATAGACCTGGAGCTCATGGTCCAGCTTGCAAGCACCCTACAGCACACCAGCTCTCCTGCCCTGGAAGGCATCTAGGATGGATAGAAACCACAGTTATGGATCAAGTGAACTCAACAGACATCCTGGAGGGACAGCCATTGACTATGGAAATGATACCTGTGCTTGTGTATATTTATTTATATATATATATGTATTTGGTTGGAAAGTGTAGGATCTGGGCATGATGTAGGTGTTGTAGAATAATGGGTGGATGATGTCCTGGTTGTGGCCAAGAACAGGGTTAATTTTTCCAGTAGCTGAGAGGGTGTTTGGCTGAGGGGGCACTCAATACCACCTTGGGGGAAGGGACTCTTTGGCTTTGGAGAAGAAGGGTGTGGCTTCCAGTGGGGAGCAAGCCTGGCAGATGGAGCAGTCAGGGTGGGGGTGCTGCCAGCTGCAGTTTGTTTTGGCATGTAAGTCACCCCCTCTTGACCATTTTTCTTATTAATATTGTGGCTGTTATTGTTCATTTTCTTACCGCTCTTTCCAGTAAATCGTTCTTATCAGCCTCTGATCTTTGCCTTTTGTGCCTCCTCTCTGGCCACCTGCAGGGAGGGCAGAGGACAGAGGGAGGGGAGCAAATGCAGCAGTGTGTTTTGGAGTCCTGGTAAGAACTAAATTGGGGAATACCATTCCTAAACCACTACACTGCTCTTCTCCCCTTCTCTGCTCTGCTCTGCCCTGCCCAGAGAAGTGAGGGCAAGACCTTCCCTGCCTTGAGGACCCTCTGCTGCCCATGGTTCCTCCAGGGTGCCCCTGTGATGGGGCAGCTCTGCCAGGAGCCGATGGTGGGGAGAAGGAAGAGTTAAGAATCCCAGCCTCATGGCCATAGTCCACAGTAAACCTTACAGGCACCCTGGTCCCAGGAAACAGCACGGGGCACAGGGGCCTGCTCCTTTCCTCAATCCTGTGCTAGCCTGGCATAAGGATGAAGGCATCCAATGACCCCCAGCATTGTGGTTTAGGAATTGTATTCCCCAATTCAGTGTTCCTACTGAACCACTCCTAACCATGAGCCACGTGCTCACTCTCTCCTCCCACTCCCCCTGTGGAGGGATGGAGAGGAAAATTGGAGGCACAAAGAGTAAGGATCAGGAGCTAAGAACAATTTACTGGAAACAGCAGTGGAATAGGAAAAACAACAGTTAAAAGTACAAATAACAGAGGGAACCAGCGCTACCTGACTGCTCCAACTGCCACACTTAGTGGACTGGAAGAGAGCCCTTCCCCCATCCCTGGGAAGTGTGGTGTGAGGTGGTATATAATAACCTCTGTATCCTAGCCATGCCCCTTCCTGGCTCCTGCAAAAATTAACCCTGTCCTGATCACAGCCATGGAATTAATCCACTTCTTATTTTATACCATCTATGTCATGCCCAGATCCTACACCTTCCAACTCAGTATGTGTTTTGGTGTGTGTGTATATATATACATATATATATATAAGCACAGGTATTATTTCCATAGTCAATGGCTGTCCCCCCAGGATGTCTGTTGAGTTCACTTGATCCATAACTGTGGGTTCTGTCCATCCTAGATGCCTTCCAGGGCAGGAGGGGTGGTTGCTAGCTGCATCAGAAGCTCCCGACTGGTGTATGTGGAGCAGTCCATCCTCATTGTCCGTGGTACTTGTGGCATACAGGGGCAGTGTCATTCAGCAAACAATATTATACGTACAGTTCAACATTACAGACTGTTCTCACCCCAACATCAAATCCCCATGAGGTACATGTCACGATTCCCCACCCCTCTGCACTGCCCACCGTGTGCATTCAAGTCCTTGAGCAAAAACAATCCCATGGGTGGGGTTGCCTTTGCTTGACCCAGGACTAATCCAAACTGTCTTCACTAACATATTCTTTATAGGCACCACTGGGACTTTATCCACTTCTACAGTATGTAAGGGGTCTGATTGGCCAGGGCCAGCTCGATTGGTAGAGCCTCTAGTGTTAACTAACCAGGTGGCCTCTGCTAAATGTAGACCCCAGTGTTTGAGGTTCCCACCACCCACTGCTTTCAATGTGGTTTTCAACAGTCCATTGTACCCTTCAACTTTCCCAGAGGCTGGTGCATGACAGGGAATATAATACACCCACTCAATACCATGTTCTCTGTCCCGGCTGTGTATGAGGCAGTTTTTGAAATGAGTCCCATTGTCTGACTCAGTTCTCTCTGGGGTGCCGTGTCACCACAGGACTTGCTGTTCAAGGCCCAGGATGGTGCTCCGGGCAGTGGTGTAAGACACGGGCTGTGTCTCCGGCCATCCAGCGGTTGTTTCCACCATTGGCAGCGTGTAGCTCTTACCTTCCAGGTTTGCAGGAGTGCGATGTAATCAATGTGCCAGGCCTCCCCAAATTTATATTTGGACCGTTGTTCCCCATACCACAGGGGCTCCACCCGCTTGGCCTGCTTGATGGCAGCACGTTTCACAGTTACGGATAACCTGGGAGGTAGTGCCCATGGTTAAGTCCACCCCTTGATCACGAGCCCATCTCTGTGTTGCATCTCTCCCCTGATGACCGGAGGCATCACAGGCCCCCTGCACCAGAAATAATTGACGCTTGTGTTGCCAGTCCTGATCTACCTGAGACACTTCAATCTTGGCAGCTTGATCTACCCGACCATTGTTGCAGTGCTCCTCAGTAACCCGAATCTCGGGTACGTGTGCATCTACGTGGACTGTCACAGTCAGCTTCTCTACTCGGGCAGTGATGTCTTGCCCCAGGGTTTACAGCTGTGCTGCCAATTGGTCTTCTTCAATCAGTCCAGCCACCCGCAGAGAGCGTTTGCTACCATCCGCGAGTCAGTGTAGAGGTGGAGTGTTGGCCATTTCTCTTTTTTGGTGATACCTGAAGCCAGCTGGATGACTTTCAGCTCTGCAACCTGACTCGATCCACCTTGTCCCTTGATAACTTCTGTGACTCGCCGTGTAGAGCTCCATATGGCAGCTTTCCAGTTCCAGTGTGTCCCTACAATAGGGCAGGACCTGTCAGTAAAGCGAGCATATCGCTTTTCATTTTTGGGTAGCTGATTATATGGTGGGGCCTCCTCAGCATGTGTCATCTGCTTCTCTAATGATGATGATGATACTCCAAAATTTTCGCCTTTGGGCCAGTCTGTGATGACTTCCAAGATCCCCGGGCGATTGGGCTTTCCTGTCCAAGCTCTCTGCGTGATTAGATCGATCCACTTACTCTACATGGCATCAGTCGCATGATGCGTGGAAGGGACTTTTCCTTTGAGCCTCCAGCCCAGCACTGGCAGTCAGGGTGCCAGGAGGAGCTGTGCTTTGGTGCCAATTACTTCTGAAGCAGCTTGAACCCCTTCATAAGCACCTGGTTGGTGTGGTATTGCTAACGTTGCACTGTTGTGGTAGTGATCAGTACCTGTTGTTCTTCGACCCCCAGCAGTCCCACAGCAGAAGGGTCCTCTGAGAGGCCAGGCGAGGTATTCAGCTGTCTAATTTCCTGTCTTCACAGCAGTTATCCCAAAAGCCCAGTGATGCCCTTTTGGGTCCTTGAAATACCCGCTCCTGAGGTAATCTATGCCAAGGATGGACGGGCCTTCTGGGCCAGTCACTGTGGGGTGTTTTTGCCGTTCGTTCCCAGTCAGGCTCACCTTCAGCTTCCAGTACAGTCAGTCAGCTGTTGGGATCCCCCTGTCACCCCAGAAATGGAGATGGATTCTGACCCTACGTATCTTGGTGGCATCAGGGTACATTGTGTGCCAGTGTCAACTAAAGCCTTATATCTTTGTGGGTCTGATGTGCCAGGCTATCGGATCCACACTGCCCAATAGATCTGGTTGTCCCTTTCCCCCACCTGGCTGTAGGCAGAGCCCCTTTAGTCCTGGTCATAGTATTCATTGCTCGCTTCTTGTAACTATGAACTGGAGGTCCCTTCAAGAGGATCAGAAATGTCGGAGCTGGTCCTCAAGGATATAATTCTGGAGTCATTGCCTGGGCTCAGCTCCCACTGAACGTTTTAAATTTTGGATGGTTTAGTGCCACGGTGCATTTCATGATTTTGCAAGTACCCATCGCCATCTTGTGGAGGTGTTGAAAGACGACACTGGGAGGGTGAAAGCCAAGAACAGTTTTTTGTCCTGGTGACTTTTGTGTGTGTTCAGTTGGTGGAGATGTCCACTTTGGGATCTTGGTTATGCAACAGTGAAGCCACATATACTTGGGAAGGAAAGTTAACAGCTCCAGCGTTGCTGGTGCACTTTATAGGCATTTTTACTGTATGCTAAAGAAAGGGAAAGTCCAGCCTGGGCTCTTTCTTTTGGAGCTGAGGTCTGAGAGGGTGAAAGAATGTGATGGTACGTGCAGCTGAGAGGGAAAGCACTTAGCACCAGTGTGTTTGGTGCAGTCTGGGAGGTGAGAGTTGAAGTGGAGCCAGCAACAGCTTTCTCACCTGAGGCCTTCTGTGAGTGAGATTTTTGCAGCACCTTTTCAGTTTTGGAGCTGGGCTCTGCAATAGTGAAAGAACGAGACAGTACATACAATTGGGAAGGAATAAAAAAGACAGTGCTGGGCACCACCTTCCCCCTGGAGCCTGTACACTGCACAAAACACACTGGTGCCATGCTTTTTTCCTTTTAGAAAGGGCAGCCTCACTTTTTTGCTCTCTTGCTGAGCCCAGGTCCAAAATTTTAATCCAGCCACAAAGTCCTATTACAATCCCTTTGTTTTGGGAGGGCAAGAACCTAGTCCCACTCTAGGTGATTCAAATGACACACTGCCCAAGAAGTTAGGTAAAGGCCAGCAACAGCTTTATGTCCTGTCACCTTTCTTGTGGGAGCAATCCCTGGATGCACTCCAATTTTGAGTTAGAATCCCAGGTTCAGAGACAGACTACAGCACGTTATGACAGTACTTCATGGAAAGCACCTAGTGCCTGTGTACGTGGTGCAGGATGACAGCGTGGCCAATGGAGGTAAAGGCCAGGAACAGCTTTCTCTCCTGGTACCTTCTGTTTGCGACCAGATTCTGAATGTATTTAGTTTTGGACCCTGGATCAAATTGTACAGCTGGCTCTCCTGAAGAGTATGGCAACAGGTTTATCTTGGCAAGACAAGCAGGTATCCCCAGTGCTGGAGGTGGAAGTGATGGAAGGTGGCTGTCAAGAGGAGGTAAAGGCCAGCAATAGCTTTCTGTCATGGTAACTCCTATGTGACACCCATCCCCGGACATATTCAAATTTTGGATTTGGAACCCAATTTTTTTGCAAGTGGCTCATGAAGGCAGATGACAGTGCCTTTCCTTGGTAAAGGGAAGCACCTAGTTCCAGTGTCAGTGGTGCAAATGACAGCATGCCCAGAAGGGGTAATAGCCACAAACACGGGGGCTAAGTGCTTGCCAAAATAAATGTACTGCCAGGCTTTTCGGAAGCTCAGCTCTGAAATTTGGATCTGGGCTTTTAAACTGATTACATCCAGTGTTTGGTCAAGTACAAAAGGAGGCACCACAGAAAGCTGCTGCTGGCCTTTACTTCCTCTGGACACTGTCCAACAGAACCACTGACATGGAGGCTGACTGATTTCCGTTCCCAAATACATGTACTTCCATAATTTTCAGGAGCCCACCTCAGAAATTTGGATTATACCTCCAAAACTGAATACATCTGGAAATTCACATACTTTCACAATCACATAGATCTTGTGCCTAAACTAAAAATATCCAGCAAAAGTCTTGGTCACGATAGGTGCCAGCTGAGAAAGCTCTTGCTGGCTCTGCGTTTGTCTCATAGTCCTGGAATTGCAATACATACCCTGGGGGTTTGCACTTTCCTTCTCAGCTGCATGTAGCATCATGATCTCTCTGTCTCACAGAGCTCAGCTTCAAAACTTAAAACTTCTATCAACTGCTCCCACAAAAAAAAAGTCCTATTACAAAAAAAGACAGTGCAGGGCATCACCTTCCCCCCTGCAGCCTTTAAACTGCGCAACACGACACTGGTGCCACGCTTCTTTCTTTTCTGCTCTGTGCACCCTCACATTTTTGCTCCCTCTCAAAGCCCAGCCCTGTAATTTTAACAGGGCCACAAAACATGTTAGGAGAGAAGAGTTATTGGTTTTCACATTCGCAGTGACATTCACAGCAGCTGCACCACACGCAGTGAGGCACTGAACTTTCCAGCTGTGTGTCCTATCGCATTCTTTCACAATCCTAGAGATCCTGTACCTAAACTGAAAATACCCAGCAAAACAATCTCAGTCACAACAGATGTCACCTGAGAAAGCTCTTGCTAGGACAGCCTTTGACTCGTACCCCTTGAATTACACCACACCCCCTGGAGCTATGAGCTTTCCCTTTCAGCTGCCTGTGCCATCATATTCTTCCAGTCTTGCAGAGCCCTGCTTCCAAACTTAAAAGAGCCAGCAACCGCTTACATACAGATGATCTTAGAACAAAAATTCAGCACTGGCCTTCACCTTCCCTTTGCAGCCTGTAAACTGCACACACACAGGTCTTTTGCTCTTTCCCTTTAGATGTATGTACCCTCGGATTCTTTCACTCTCGCTAAATCTGTATCCAAAACTAAAAAAATTCAGCGGCTGCTCCCACAGAAAAGGTCCCAGAGGAAAGAGCCAGTGCAGGACTACACCTTTTTTTTTTTTTTTNGCCTCCCCCTTTTTTTTTTTTTTTTTTTTTTGCAGCCTATAAACTGCACCACTGCCAACACTGAGACTATTTGCTTTCCTTTCTTTTGCTCTCACAAAGTCAGGATCCAAAACTGAAGCCCTCCAGCAAATGCTCTCACACTAAAGGTGTCTGGACAAACAGATGTTGGGTTTTACCTTCCCACTGTCACCATTCAGAACTCTACCATGTGTGCTGTGTACTTGCTAAACAAGTACTTCGACACTGTCCAAGAAACCCAGTGTGCAGATCCGAAGCTGAAAATTTCTAGACGCTGCTGGCAAACAAAATGTGCCAGAACAAAGAGAAATACATTTATTTTGGAAGGCAAGCAGCTAGCCCCAGTGTTTGTGGTGCAGATAATGTGCCACTGAGGGAAGGTAAAGGCCAGCTACAGCTTTCTTTCATAGCACCTTTTGTGAGGGAGCAATCCACTTGCAGGAGCCCTTGAAACATCCAGATTTAGATATTGCCCTCCAGTATTGAATATGTCCACCAGGGACTGCTCTAACACAAAAGTTCTCAGGAAAGAAAGCTATTGCTGGTTTTTACCTCCCCGGAGCAGCAGCACCACCAACAGGACTGGATGCTTTCCTTAACAAATAAAGGCACTGTCATTGTCTTTCTGGATCCCACCTCCAATATTTGGATACCAGTTCCAAAACTGGATATGCCCAGAGATCTCTGTCAGACAAAACTTTCCAGGACAGAAAGCTCTTACTGCCCTATATATCCCTAGGAAACCCTGTCACCTGCACTACCAGTTTGGCTCTTTTCTTCCTCAGGAAAAATAATGTTATCCTTTTCTTTTTTCTTTTTTTTTTTTTTAGGTGGTTGATTCCAAATTTCAGTGGTGGGCTCCTGAAGGAAAACGACAGGGTATTAACATTGGAATGAAAAGCACCTCATTCCAGTGTTCCAGGTGCAGGAGACAGGCTGACCATGAGAGGTAAATGCCAGCTAGAGCTTTCTCTCCTGGCACCGTAAGCATTCAACCAATTCCTGGACAAACCCAGTTTCTGTTCTTGGCTCCTCTATGGAGGAGAAGATGAAACAAAACAGGAGAAGCCATGTGTCATGGACTGAATGGATGCTTCATACAGAGTTTGTCAGAGAAACCCACCCAATGAGTCACAAGGGTTACAAAGGCTTTATAGGTGTAATTGTGCCCTCATAAATCTTGACTGCTTTATTTAAATTGATGATAATAACGATTAGATAAAAACGTTGAAAGATAAAAATGCAGAATGGCAAAAAGGCTTTTATCAGAATCATTTGCTACACAATCAAACTACTAATATAGTGCACTATTTATTCAGTCAATAATGACATAGATAGCTTAATAAGTCTCACACAAAAATTTGTGTTACTCACCCATACCACTGACCGTGGGCAAGATTTTCACTCAGCCTTGAGAAGTATCCCTGAGGAGTGTCCCCAGCCGAGGGAAGGATCTCCATGTACCTAAGGGAGCTATGCTGGAAATCCCCGCTGGTAAAAAAAGTGGGACCAGTGTTTTATAGTATGAAGGGGTTGACTGTGGGTCCTACAGCTTTCAGATTCTGTGCTGTCCTGCCTGCTCAGCACTTGAATCAGATGTTACCAGCTCTTCAGTTTCTTCTGCTCAAAACTTCTGTCTCTCACTTTCCTGCCAGGGTCTTGCACATCCCTGGTGATGCCCACCCCAGTCGGGAAGAACACCCTCGTGATGGGTCTAATTTAAGGGAGTTGGGTCAAGCTACTCTCAGCGTTCTTCAACACTAAAACCAGTGTTACTTTTCTTAATCCGTCCCCAATAATTTGTAAGTAAGACGAAGAATGGGTTCCTCGGAGTTTGCTCATCCCTCCTGAACTGAACAGCACTGGTGCCCTTGCCTCCCGTAACACAGTTGCTCATTCCTCAGGCACACCCCACTGCCAGTCCTGTGCTCCCAGGAACAGGAGAGCTACCTAGTTTTGTCTCTGCCCATTCCAGAGACAGCTAGACCCCCTCTGGAGTTGTCTCTGTGCAACTCTGAATCCTGCATTCCCCGCTGCTTTCTGCACTCTCTGCTGACTGGTTTGTAACTCTGCTTCGTAAGTAAGTTTTTATACATATGTGTATCTATGCCATTTTATGGCACATGGAATCTCACTAGAGAGGTGGAAAATCAGGTAGATGCGGCAAAAACACTCTCTCATCTTTGAAGAAGTCACTAAGGTCAGAATTGACTCTCCGTTTAAGTGAGAAAAGGTCTCCAGAAGCAAAGAAACGTGAAATTATCCACTTAAATGTTCCTGCTTCAGTGGACTACTTGGGAAGGAGGGGGAAAAAAAAAAAAAAAAGAAGAAAGAGGAGAGCTCAAGGTCTGGATAAGAGGTATCCATCACACCCATCCACTGTCCCACCAGCCCTGTGGCTCTGTGCTTGCTCTAACACCTAAATCTCACTCTCATCAGAGCCCAGGTCCAAACCCCCACCATAAGGGCTCCCATACAGAAGTGGCAAGGAATGAAAGCTCTTGGTGGCCCCCACCTTGCCTTGGCAACACCCAGCCCCTCAGGCCTCTTTGAGTACACCTGGAGCCTGTCTGGCATGTCCTGCAAAGGCTGCCCAGAGACTTTGCTCATTGCTCTTGCAAGGCCTAGCAACAAATGGCTGAACCTCCCAGTTCCAGCTGGAAGGAGGCCTGCTGGAGGCTCTGGGCCAGAGCTGACCATGGTAGTTATCACAGCTGCACGTGCCAGGAATGTGGGGTTGGAAACAAGGCAGTCCTACCTCCTGCTCCACCAAAGGCTTTTGCATGGAAGGAGCTGTGAAAGGACAAGCACCACATACTGGGCCTGGCTGAAACGGGCACTTCTTCCAGGGGTCACTGCTGCACAGCAACGTGCGCTGCTACACTGCGCCTTTTCTTTCCCCGACGTTCCATGGCTTTGGCCTTAGTTTCTGGAGCAAAGCGTATCCACTCGCTTTCTGAGGCGATGGAAGTGGCTCACCCTGCAATTCGGTCGTGCTTGTCTTGAGATGCATCTCCATCCGTGAGACATTTCTCGGCCCCTGCTGTTTCCTGCAGCTGTCGTGTCCTTGTGGCTGCTGCTGTGGTCAGCTCCCGCGCTCGAGGGACAAGCTGACTTGCTGTAGGAAACAAAGGGGGACGAGAGGCTGTCCAGGCAGACGGGTTACAAATCTTTCCCACTGCCCTCAGATGTCGGCCAGTGCCACTCACCACGGCCCGGGGACTTGCCTCGGCCGCTCAACTTGTGCAGAGAGGACTCTGCTCCAAATGCCTCAGGGCTGCCCCCATCTCCTGAAAAGCTGCCATGTGACTCCTGTCAGCCCCGGTCACAGGGTTTGGCCACACCTGTGCCACTCACAGCCGTCTTCATCTGTCAGCAGGAAGGAAAAAGGAGAGAGCAGGAAGAAGGGTAGAAAAGGAGGAAGAGAGAAGGAGAGAGAGGCAAGGAGGTTGCATTTAGCATTTGGACAGAGTGTCTGACGATCTGCATTTGGACAGAGTGTCTGCGATGTCCTCAGCAACTTCCACCAGCTCTTTGCCCAGTGGCCTGGCCGTCCTGACGACTTTCCCAGATGTGCTCTTCATTCCTGAAATCGTGAGTGCTCACTTTTGTCTGGGGGAGGGCAGTTGCTGCTTGTGGGGCACCCAGCACATGTCATGCTGCAGGATGTCTGAGGGACTCGACCCACAGCATGTGGGCTCAGGACGCACACCAGCCCCTGATGACTAGGTCACCCCCCAGAGAAAACTACGAGGCCTGAGCCAGGGTTCTGAAGCTCTCCTTTAGCCTGCAATGGGATTTTTCTGATGCATCTGAAAACCTTTTGTAATTTCCTGCCTAAAATAAGTTGAGGAGGTTGCTGGTGTGTTTAAACTAGGTTGACAAATTGAGCCAATTATTTAATTAGATGATGATTTTGGCAGATAATACAGACAAAGGATAAACTGCTTGCTTAAAGCAGGGGATTAAGGCTAGTGGAGGCAATTATTTGCAGCAGGAAAGAGCCTGGTCTACTGAAGGTGTCCTGCTCAGCTGCAACATTCCTGAGTTGGAGGTGCAGAGTGCTGGGCCTGGGTGTGTGGGTGGGCCAAGGGTGAGCAAACAGCTTGTAACTTCTTTCCATATTGTAATTTCATTGAGCGGGAGATTGTAATCTTAATGGATTTGGCACAAGTGATTAAAAGCAGTTGCTGTGACCACTGACTAAAAGGTAGAAATTTTCAAGGATAACCTTCTTCCTGTGTCCTCTGCCCCACTCATGAAACCTGCTCTTCTCACGAGAGCTTGAGTGGCTTTTTCCAAAGCCTGAGCATCCTCATCCAGCACTGAAGGCTTTGTCTGAGCATTATAGGATGGCATTCGGCTGATTTAATGCTAAAAACTTCAGGTTTCCTTATCTGGGACCAAATTCTTTCCTGTCACACAGCTTGGTCCACACTCCCGGGATTTGCAGCATTTACTTCATTCTCCCAGTGACAGCAATCTAGCAAAGAGGATGTAGAGAAAGGCTTTGCTTCAGCTCCTGCAGTTTCGCTCTGGAGAACTGGTCTCTGTGCCTGGGCTCTGAGAGCAAGGTCCAGGTTTCCTGCAGCTACATGAAGGAGGGTTTTAAGTCTCTGTGGAGGTTTTGGCTGGGCAGACACTTGCCAGCCACCCCTGCCACTGAGTTGTGTTAGTCCTGATACTGGGCTTGCTGTTGGTCTCATCGTGCTTATTCCCCTTGACCTGTTCATTTGTAATTCCTGACTCCAGGGGATTGGCAAGGCAGCTTGTTTAAATAAGCACCCTATCCTTTGATTTGGGTAAGATCTGGAAATGTGCATCCTGAAGGCTCAGGAACCACCCAGGAAGGAGGAATGCTGCATAACTGGATTTCTCCATCTCCAGGATGTGTTTGACTCTATGCTCTGCAGCTGTATGAGCTGTGCTGTGTACAAAGGAGGTGGCTGCCTTGAATCACAGAAGGATAAAGAGTTTCTCATCCCTTAGTGGAATCTGAGGTTGCGTACAATGGGTTAATATGGTAACTACGAAACAAAACAAAAGAAAAATAAAAAAATTGACGTTTCAAGTGCTGAGACAGTTGCGAAATTTCCAGAAGGTCCTGCCTGCAGCTCAGATGATTGCCACATCTGCATGTGCTGATTAAGAACTACCATTTTTATTCTGTGAGGCTCAGCTTACTTCCTGTAACCTATTTTATTTGAAGAATTTTCTGCATATATGGATAGCCAGACCTACGTGGAAAAGCTGAAACAAGCTGAAAACAGATATGTTTGCTGTGTGAAAGGCTTTTTGAAAGATAAGCTTTTTCTTAGACCGCTGTCCCCAACCTGCTGTGGGTTATTACTGGAAGCCTCTCAACCCTTCCCTCATTTTTACGAGTCTGCCGAATAGCAGCACCATAAAACCAACATCAATAATCAAACCATGTCAAACATACTTGCCTGAGTGAGTAACCACATCCTGCAGAAAGGAGAGATGGTGAGTGGTAGGAAGTGGTAAGTGATACTTCTTCCCTGAACTTCCTATCTCACCCAATTTGTGTTTGATTTTAATGGACCAAATATAAGGTTTTCCCCAGGATCTTTAGCTACAATGGACTCATTGTGTCACATGAGTTATTAAAGGGACTGGATTAGGGTTCAAGTGTTAGTCTGTGGTTGTTACAAGAGGCACCAAACCAGCAGCACTTTGGAAGACCCATTTTCACTCAGCTGTTTGAAGGGTCTCAACCATATAATTGATTTAATGTATCAATTTGCATAATGGAACCAATGAACTTTCCTACGAATGTGGACTGACACAAATGATGTGACATTTTCCGAGCATAATAAATCAGAAGCTTTCTTTCCACTTGCAAAATGTCTCCAAGGAAATGGAAATGCCACAGTTAGTATGAGCTGGCATTTCGATGCTGACAAAGGCTGACCTGGGATACACTGGCAATCAGAAAGATCTTGGAGTCATTAAGGCTCTCCTGCCTCTGAAGGTTTGCCTGCAAATCCGAGATAGCTGGTGACGAGGGAGAGGTCTCCACAGCAGCACAGTGTGGGTTCAGCTGAGGAGCTCCTCATCACAGACTAAACTTTGCAGAGGTTCAAGGAACAACTGGCCTGATTTGTAGCACAGAAAAGCTACTGAGAGCATTTTAGTGCAAAGGCACCACTTGCAGTGCAGGCATTCCACAACACTGAACATCGCGCTCTCACCCTCTTGTGTAGGAGTCTGCTGGTGGAGAAAAGATGGAGCCTAGACCCTGCTGTCTTTGTGTTCCCCACCCCACCAGAAAACCCACGGCAAACTCCCAAGGCTGGCTGAGAAGACTGGGGCCCCACCTGCTCCCACACCAGCAGCTGGTACCTCACACAGCTCTGGTGTAGCCAATGAAGGATGACCCTAACAGCTGGAGCAGCAATACAAGCTCTCCTTTCCAGAAGGAGCTGTGAGCCTCAAGCTTATTTCCCCTATCTCAGGGTGTAAAACTGGCCATATTGCCTCTCTTAAACATGTTTTCTCTTCTTTCAGTTTGACATTTGCCTGTGGCCTTTGTGAGGACCATGTGTCTGTGCTGTTTGTGCAGGTGAACTGGGCTTGACACCGCCCCTGTCAGGGATCTGACACACTGGGTGTGAAGCAAACATGCCTTTCTGAAATCAGGCTCCCTGTTTGTTAAAACCAGCCCTCAGAAGTGTCTGAACCAGCCCTCTGACCACACTGATGTAGGGAGGGTGTGAATGGCAGTGACACCAGGAGGCAGAGAGGATTTTTTAGGGTCAAGATCAGTGGCAGATACTCCCAGATAAACACCCAGTTTCAAGTGGAAGATGGGAAGAACTATTGCCACGTGCAGTGCTAGTGCCAGGGGCATGCATGGCACTCTCTGCTCTGGATCAGTCATTTTATCCCATGCTCACCCTCTCTCCCGCTTTCACTTGCAGATCTTTGGAGGCCTTGTCTGGATCCTGGTGGCATCCTCGAGGGTCCCGATACCCATGCTGCAAGGCTGGGTGATGTTCGTCTCCGTGTTCTGCTTCGTCATGTCCACTACCCTCCTGTGCCTCTACTTCTGTGGGGCCCATGGGGGCAGCAGCTCCTGGGTCACCTTGGTAAGTGGATGTGACAAACCTCTGGGCCTCTCCCTCCCTGGAAGACAACTGTCTCCTGCAAAGGAGAGTGCTGCTACTGCACTCCAAATCGCAGGCTGGGGCTTGCTTGCATGGGTTCCCTTTTCTCCCCTCATTGCAATGTGATCCCTCCTTGGAAACGAGCGCGTGCCCCTTGTTTTTTAGGATGCCATCTGCCAGGGGACGGCATCTCTGTTCTACCTCAGTGCTGCTGTGTTGGAAGCCTACTCGACTTACCTTGCTGCCTACTTGTTCAGCGCACAAACCTACAGGGAGAACATTGCTGCTGTGGTGAGTGCCTGGCAAGCAGGGGAAGGAAGGTCAGGAGTTGACCGTGGAGTGGCCTCAAGTGCAAATCCTTATCTGCACCAACCGTTCAGGGAGGGGGGAGAGGAACAAGTCGCAGTCCTACGACGCACTAATGTCTCCAAACACGCAACAGACACCGTGAGGTGTTTGCTCAGTGCTGAAACTCGTACCATGCAACGGGGAGTCAACTGGCTGATGTGTTTTTTTCTATCACAGGTATTCGCATTCGTAGCTACCCTGTTTTACGTGATCCACAAGGTGTGCTCGCTCCTGCGATGGAAATCATCCTGAGAGCCTCCCCCTGTCCTGTGGTCACCTCAAGAACAATGATTGCAGTTTCCAGGCTGGCTTTGGGTTTTGGGGGTTTTTTTAATGTAAATACTATAAACAAGTGGCTTTTTATGTGGGATCTTGGCAATGAAGACAAGGAGCCTGCCAGAGAAAGGTATATCCTGGCACAATCTGTTTCCCTTCAGTCTCTTCTGGATACAGTCTGATGCTGATAATTGGAGCCCAAAATTAAAAAAAAAAAAATCCAGCTTTAAAAAGCATAGTATAGTTGGGTTCAAAATGCTGGAATCTCCCTGAACTGTACCTTTATGCCTCCAGGGTTTTTATTGCAATCAAGGGTAACTGGACAACCAGCACCAAGGACCATGAGTATGAAACCATGTCATTTTCATTGCTGCCTGTCCATTAAAGTCTGTGTCTTTCCCTAACCCTGCTGTACCAAATCAATATTTTCATGCAGTTCCTGAAAATGCCTTCTCTGACTTGTGATGAGAAATGGGGACAAAATTTAACTCGCCTCAGGAGCAACATGAATTGTTGCAGCCCCTGAAGGGTACTGCTGAATTTTGAGGAATTGGGTAATACTGAGTAATCGAAATAATGCCAGGAATTCCCACTGTATTTGATCCCCCTACAAAACACAACTTTGGAAGGGGTGCAGTAGACTGTAGGAGAATTGCATGGATGATTAGAAAGACATCTTGAATAAGCAATCAATCTTGTCTTTGGTGAATGGCTACTCTTTCTTACAGTAGCACTACGTTGCTAATAAAGACGGGTTTGCTGTGGTTTTGAGAAAAGGTGAGTCATTTCTGCTGTTTTTCCCTTAGCTGCACACAGGTACACAGCCCTGTACAGCCCCAGGAGCACTGCACTGTAACAGGGCAAGGCTTAAGGAGGAGGCATAAACTCGGACATGAATGGGAGAGTTTTTCTGTCAAGGGGAGCCTGTGGGGCCCAGGTTAACTCAGGTTAATCTCAGTGAGTGTTAGCTTGAGTGCACTGGTTTTGGCTGGGATATTTTGCTTCCCAGGGGCTAGTACAGGGCTGGTTTGCATTTGTGCTGGAAACAGTGTTCAGGGATGTTTTTGTTACTGCTGAGCAGTGTCACAGTGTTTAGGCCTTTTATGCCTCTCACCCTACCCCACCAGTGAGGAGGCTGGGGGTGCACAAGGAGCTGGGAGGGGACACTGCTGGGACAGCTGACCCTACCTGACCAAAGGGATATTCCATGCCATATGGCATCATGCCCCATGTATAAAGCGGGGGGAAGATGGAGGAAGATGGGACATTTGGAGTTATGGCACTTGTCTTCTCAAATATGTGTGTTGGAGCCCTGCTTTCCTGGAGTTGGCCTGTCCATGGGAAGTGAATGAATTCCCTGGTTTGCTTTGCTTGTGTACAGGGCTTTTGCTTGACTTACTAAACCTTCGGTATCTTGNATCCCATCCCATCCCCACTGCGGGGAATGAGCGAGTGGCTGTCTGGAGCTTAGTTGCTGGCTGGTGTTAAACTATGACAATTTAAATGGGGTTTAGACTCAGAAGGGATCTTTTCACATGTGACAGGTGCCTCATAAGCCATGTACCAAATTACACCTTCCAGCTTGTGGGGCTAAAAATGTTTCCATTTTGAGTTCCGGGATAATAACAAGGACTGGAGAACAAAAGGGAAATAAAAGTTGACTTGAAGGCATCTCTGTTGCTTCAGATCTGTGGGAACTTTTGACCTCTGACCACAGGTTGGAGTTCAAGTTTTTAATTGCAATGTAAGGAAAACGTTTAATTGTTGGGGTTTTTTTTCCTGCTGAAAACCAGCCTGACTTGTTTTGCCAGTGTTAATGTGACAACAGCAAACTCATTGCAACAGAGGCGGAAAAAGAAACCCCTTTTCAGAGCAGGGAGGGGACTCACAGCCACTTTGGACAACGGCACATGGTTCTGAAGTTAAATATCTACCTTTTGAAACCGGTTTCAACATCACATCATGGGGTGTGTGAGGGGGTGTTGGTAGCCAGGTTTGCCCTGGTTCTATTAATGCCCCTGGATTTAACATTGAAACACAAGGGTATTTTCTGCTTGAGTCTGTTTACAAAGGCAGACATTTGCAGTCATTCTCTGGACCCTGCCATCATGTATCTTCCTTCTGCACTCAGGTGTGGCCAGCACCTCAGCAACAAGCAGTGTTGCCTGTACCTTCACATCCATGTCCTTTGTGGCCATCACATTTACAGCCTGTGCCTTGGCAGGGCTCCCATTGCTCCTCATCATCATTCTTTCTGCCTTTGCTTCTCCCTTCCCTGCCACACACCAGTTCACAGCAGCCTGCACTGGCTCACCTGCTCCACCGTTTCTTTGTCCCCACCCAGTTTGCTGAGGGATCTCCCCCACAGTGTCATCCTAACCTTGCTGAAAAACAGCACTGGAGAAAAACAGCCGTGTGCTGCTGGCAGGGGAGTGTTCATCAGCTCAGTGCTGCTCAGGAGAGGGCTGTGACAAGGTTGTGGACATGGCATTGGGAGGGATGCTCTGCGGCCCCAGCGTGACCTGGGCCGTGTTTTTTCCTGGGGAGGGCTGTGCAGGTGGAAGGGCCACAACCAGGAAGGGTCAAGAATGAACTGATACAAAGGGGTGTTGAAACTTTGAAACCCTCCCTCTGTGACTCTGCCTTCAGTCCCATGCAGCTAAAGAGCTTGCAGGGTGAATGAGTGTCACTGTTTGGCACGGGGCTGCTGTGCCCCAGTGCAGGACAGTGACACAGTGAGGTGTGGTTTTCTTACATCAGGCAGCTGAGTTGCACCTGATTTGCAGCAATATGCACATTCCCTGCATGGTGGGTAGAAGAGAAAAAAGAAAAATGGAATAAATTCAAGAGGTCTCTGTTGCCCATCATGCCCGGCTTTCCTATCGTCTCAGTACAGCCATGAAGACCTGCCATGCCCTGGAACCTGGGCAGCCCAAGGTGGCTGTCTGGAAAATGGCACACTTCAGTGATTCTGGAAGGGAAAAATGCTGCCCAGAGCTCAGAGAATCCCCCAGGACCTACAGACCACCTACCACATGTGCACCACATCCCTTCACCACAGAGAGCCCTGAGGACAGCACTGGTCTGGGAATTTGCTGTCACTCCACTGGGAACATCAGGCATGATTGAACACCGCAGGCTGGCAAACCTTTTTCCCTTGGAGATACTTCCACGGGGTCAATTCCAAATTGCCTTGGCTCCCTGGGATGTGAGATGGCTGGCTCTTTGGAATGCTCTTTGCACACCTGGCCCTTGCAATTTGCTGACCACAGGCACTTGCAGTCCTTGCCTACAGAGCTGCTCCCAGCCTGGCCCAATATATGGGCTGCTCTACCCCATGCTCTGCATTTGCTTAGGCATTTCCAGATCCCTCCAGACTGGTATCTCATCTTCAACAGCATCCTCCCCATGCCTGGGATTCCACTGCAGATGTCGATAAATGGAGCATCCCATTTAAAAAGCCACAAATCTGCTTTTTTTTTTTTTTTTTTCCCCAAGCATTTACAAGTCCCATTCACACTGTTAAAACAGTGGGTGTGTTGTGTCCCCACAGCCACCACCAGGTTTCAACCGGTAGCATAACTGGAGTTTACCTCTGCTCTTCTCCAGCTTCCTCAGCATGACAAGGAGGTCTGCAGGCATCCAGAGAACATGTTAGTTAAAATAATCTACCCACTTGAAGGCAGACGAAACCTTAGTTCCTGTTAAAAACAAATTACAGACCTATTCATTAACTATGCCCAGATTGTAATCTTTGTTGCTCTTGCTTAATTAAGTGGCTTGACCGCTATGTTAACTGCTCCCCAAATATTTGTATAATGGATACCTGGCCTCCAGCGATGCAATGAGTTAGAACTTCCATCTTCTCCTGAACTGCAGAATAATCTGATTTTTCTGAAAGCAAAGAAACTTAATAGAAACTTATGGCCAGCTCCATGGAAAATGCAGGAGTTTCTTATTTTACAGTCAGCCTTATCTGTGAGCAATGAGCAGTCTGTACGCTGGGTAAAACATCTATACAAGCACCTATATTAATGTGAACAGACTTGTGAAAGTAAACCCTCAACAGGTTACTTCTTTGTAGGGAACTAAGTTCTAACTGGGTCTGCGGCAGTGATTCATTGCCAGCTCAGTCTGCCTCTCCCTCTCCTGACTCAGTTGTAGTTCATTCCACACCTCTGGTCTCTGTACTGAGACCACAGCCCTCATCTCCCTTATGCCAACAGGATCAAGCATTGAAACTCCATTTGCTTTGAGAGGTGGAAATGTCTTATTTCCGACTCAGGGAAATGCTCAAACATGAATTATTGTCCAGTGTGTCTGAGAAGAACCCTAAACGTCCTCCAGAGAGCAGAGACAAGGCAGAGGATTCCTGAAGACCCTCATGGGATCAGATGCAAGTGTAGCTAGTGTGCAGACTTTGGGTAAAGAGGGAGACTTGTGGTTACTACATAACCAGAAGTTCTGTAAAGGTAAATGGCATTCATCTTACCACTTCTTTATCTTACAGCACATATCTACTAGCCCACAAAGTGAACCTGCAAGTGTGGATTCTTTTGGAGGCACCAGCTATAAATCTGTCACACATTTCCAAGCGCTTTGGTTGATGGAAAAAAGATCCACTGGGAACAACGTTTCCCCTGCATTCGCAGTGAGAACAGAAATTACTGAGTGACCAAGAAGGGTTCAAGGGCGATGTCTGTTTGCCAACCTCTACACACAAAAGACACGCTGGGACCCTTGTGCCAAGCAACAGCCTGTGTGCCTCACAAGCTGGGAAAACGTGGTGTGAGATCTCAGTTTGGGTTGCACAAGGGACAATGTTCAGGCCCAGGTTGGCTGGGGAGGGCTGGACTTTACAACTTGCTGTGCGCTGGATGCTGCTATCTGAGGACCTGTCCCTACAGCTTGTTTTTCTTGTGTGATCCCAAGATCACACAAGAGCCTGCCAAATGCTGCCACCTCACGCCATTATGCATAGCTGGAGACACTGACATCAACTACATCCCAGATTTTTGTGCAGCAGTGGCCTTTTAGGATCTCCTGTAGCACTTTCATCATCCTTAGGCCCAGAATACTGGGGGCTTTTCCATATGTGTTGGGCGAGGAAATGTAAGAACAGCGTGCAAGGAAGCAGAAGGACATCTCTAAATGTGGATGCCATCACCTGCTACTGAGACACACCTCATTTCCTATTCTGAGAAGAGAGAAAATGCTGGCATGATCTATCTGCTCACTGCAGGAAGCAAATGACAAAGAGCTGATCCAGTCAGTCACTTCAGGCTCACTACTCAAACTGAGGTTGTTTTGGGTCAGCAGCAGAGCCAACTCCCCTCAGCTCTCCGTTTCTGCAAAGACACAGGCAAACTGAAGGTCATCCAAATACAGCAAAGATTCGATCCCTTTAGTCCAGTTTTTTAATCTTTGATTTTGCTCAGCAGTAAGATGCAATCTAAATGTGAGCATATATTTTCAAACAGTAGTTTGACAGGCTGCTTACAAGAAAGTTTTCAAACTGAACACTTGGCAATCCTACTGGAAGTGTATTTAGACTGAGCTGGCAAACAGGAATAAAGCCTTCAGCCAAGTGCTCAGCAGGCACAGCCTTAAAACTAGAATTTTCCTTATGAGAGTGAGATAAAACTCAATTAAATTCACCCTGCCTGTTTGTATATACACAATTGCTGTCTTTAGAAACCTCCACTGAAATGAATGTAAAATATTGCTCCTAAATGTCTTTAACATCAGAACTTCAAATGTAAATTCCCAGGTTGGTCTTGAAGGATTCTAAAGGTATTTTCTTCTGTACTAACAAAAGAAGCAGCATCTTTTGGCATACAGAGAACTGCCATGACAAGCACTCACAGATTGGGAGGCACAGAATTTAACCCCTATCTTGTTTTATAGCTTGGACTGCTCTAATACTTGGTGAGAAGACATTGTCTGGGCTTAGTTCCACTGTTTCTTTTGCCATGCCCAAGAGAAAAACATGGAGCTGCCAGGTAGAGCATGGTGTCCTGTCATGTGGATGCAGAGTCTGCTTATCTTGTGGTGTGACTTGGGTGATGGATCCCCTCCAACTGCTGAGCTGATCTAACCTCTAGTAAACACTTGTGTGGGCTGCAGTTGGAGGTCCTCTACCTGAAGGGGATCATTCCATCTCTAGTCAGAGGCTGGTGCATATTACGGACTTGCTCCTTCTCCTTTAATCCTCTGACAGCTGTAGCACTTTCTGAGTTCTGGGTAGGATCCAAGACTTTTCTGTGCTCAGTACCAAACTGGCAGAAAATGAAGCACACGGTGCAGAGGAGAATACCGTAAAAAAAGGCCTGATGGCACGTTTTGGACTGGACTTCCAAAGCCAGTCAAAATACTGCAATGTTCCATAGGAGACTGTGGGGTGGTGGCTGTCCTCAGATATTTGGGCTCTGCTTCATTTCGGGAACTCCCCTATTTGCATGGTTGTGTTGGCAAAACTCCAGCTGTTGCCCACCATCATCACCTTGTCCCCCTCACCCACCACCAGAAGGCATGAAGCTTTTATTTTGTGATTTCCAAGTTCTCCCACCATAATGAGTGAGACCAGGGAGTAAGGTAAGAGGGTGCACACGTTAATTCCCACAACTGCTGCTTGCTTCAAGATTTTGGGGGGAAAAAAAAAGACGCCAACAAACCCACACTAAACCCACTCTGATAATTCTTTATTGCTTTCACAACCTTGTATTTTCAGTAGTTTCCCAAGAGCTTGTGAAAGAATCTCGGGAGCTCTTGACTAAAAATCACCTTCTGGAATCGAGTAAATACATGCTTGAAGACAAAGACATGTTCACTGACTGTTTCCATCTGAAAATCCCCAGCCAAACAGTGGTCGGAAGAATTGCAGGAAAGCAAACAGCGTTACTGAATGGCTGAATGGCAGCAGCAATATGAATGGCATGAGAGAGCTACTGCTGCCCTCCTCTGAAACGTAAGCCTAGACAACGTGTCTGTCTGAGCTGGGCTTTCCCAGCTGCACCTCTGAGCTGAAGAGACAGAGGGACCGAAGCTTTTAACATGCTGTCCTTCTGACATTTGCCCAGGGAGATTTCTTCATTCCCTGAGCTTCTTTCACCTCGCTCCACTCCAGCTTTGTGTCGGGAACCTCATCCTCAGGCTCAGGATCCTCGCGGACAGTCCCCTCAGGCAGAGCCACGACGATGGGCAGAGGGCCCTGCTCCTCACGGAACTCCACTACATAGAGACCCTTCTGGTTTGCCAACTGCTGGTGAGTCTCCTGGGATTAGGGGAGAGAAAAGACAACCATACCAATGATGCACAATGTTGGTTTACTTCACGACAAACTCTACATGGCATATGAGGTAGGGGGAAAAAAAATCGTTTACTAATAAACAGTTTAAACACTGTATACATTAAATGACTTGTCAGGCTCACCTACATGGGCAAAAATTCAGAGAGCTAGACTGCAGATATACTAACTAGCACTACACTGTCATTCTAGAGGAACTTGCTTCTGGAAAGGATCTGTCCAGAAAAGACATATCCTGCTAATAAGCGTGCATGTTGGCATGTTAGTAATGTGCAGGAACATTTTTATGTGTTTATATGGATATAAATTTTGCTTTGACAACAGCAAAGTGCTTATTACTGCCCTGACAGGTAATATTAGCTAATATAATGATATGAATTTAACACAACTACACCTCTTCCTCTCATACCAGGTGTTTGTTAACACTCAGATTTTACAGAATAAATGTGTATGGGTAACGGGAAATTTTTCCCATTCAGGGCAGTCAAGAAAACATATCAAGTGCATATCTCCCAAAGCAGTAATCTGTACAGGAGGCCATTCTTCTGTTCTTCTATTCACTCTGTGGAAGACTTCTCAGAGACAACACATTGAAAAAACAGGCCAGACTTCCTCAAGACTGATTAACTTCATAACCTCTCATAACCCAAGCTATGAGATCTGTAACTATCTCATTAGCCTCACCATCTGAGGCTCAACTGATCAAGTTGGCTAGGACAGGGTGACAGATTTGACAACTAGACCTATGCAGGGCTATGTTTAGAACGTAAGCAGCTAAATTTTGGCAGCTACCAAAACTGTGAACGAATGAGATAACCAGGAATTTCCAAAGGATTGACTCATTCTCAGTGTTCAAAGGAAGTCAGATGAAATGCTGCATGTTGGATCTTTTCCATCATCTGCAGGCAGCTGGCTCAGACAGAGACATCTCCATTATGAGCACTTAGAGCTAGAGGAAATGACACCAGCTCCCTGACTTATTTCAGAGATCTTAATTACACCAGCAATAGAAGCTGTGACATTCACTCCTTGGGCAATGAAAACTTAGAATACAGACAAACAGGCAGCAGCAAACAAAGCTGGTCCACAACTTCCTCTGCCCATGATTTATCAACCATCACCAAAAAATACAACAAATGAAAGCCCAGAAATTCAGATGTCCCCTGCAGACACTTGGCTGTGAAACAGGCAGAGTTACATGTATCTGTTTCTGACCGGAAAACTTCATAAAACTGCTGAGGAATTATCTCCTTGCTGATTTTGTTCACTCTTTGGAAGATCACTTCATTCAAAGCCTAGAATATAAACTGTTTGACCACAAACTGTTACAACATCAATCCCCCTTCTATTCCCTGATAGATGGAATGGATAGAACCACTGAGAGTGCACCTACCTGTTGGGTCAAGCCTTTAAAGAAAGCTCTGGTAATGTTAATCAAGTTTTTGGATCCAGTAACCTTGGCATACATGTCTTTAATGCCAATTAGTTTGCACATGGTGATAATAGCTCGGTGGCAACGAAGACCATACCCTGGGGGAAAAAACATGTAAATTAGCATTATGTGATTATTTGGGACATACATAAGCATACAACTTACTAAGAAGGAAGACGAGAGCACTAAGACCTCTGCTTTGTTATTTTTGTTATCTTGCACGTTAGAACACATTATATGTTAAAAATGGCAAGACCATTCTGGGAAGACCATTCTTCCCAGTCTTTGCAGCCATGCCAACTCAAAGATCGGGGGATGTTGCTTAACGTAGGGCAAAACCAAACTAAAATGTCACCATCTATAAACATAAAACCAGTAAAAATGCAACCTGAAGAATTATTTAATGACACAGGTTTGGACAGAATTCCTTAGAAGTACCATTGGCATCTTTAGAACAATCTTCCACAAACATACCCCCCAATCTGCAAACATTCACCCCAAGAAAGGCAATTTCTTTCTCTTACTCAGCAGAAAAATAATACTCTAATACTTTCCAAAACTACCACTACCAAAATTAGCAGAGAAGCAAGGCAACAAGTTTACATAAAAGAGTATTAAAAAGAAGCCACTACAAGGGGAGAGGATCTAAATGCAACTGGACCCTGATGAAGACTGTCTCTTCTAAAAAGCAACACCTACACAAACTCCAACACCACTTCCTTTGCAATTTCTGGTGAGCAACTGCTGCACTCCTAACGATGGCAAATCCTGGTTCATATACATGATGGAGAGATTTAAACTGCTGTCCTTTGGGCTTTCTTCCAGAAGGACCCTGCAGTAGGAGACATGTCAGTATCTCACACTCCCAGGGAGACTGCTGCTGGATGAGAGGCCTACAGTGCCTTCCTAAAGCCTGGGATTTTGCTCAAGATCTCTATCAGACACAGAGCCGGCAGAGAAGCTGGGGAAGGAAGGAGGGCCATAACGCTGCAGTAGGAAAATCTTGTCTCAAAACAGAGCTGCTGGGAAAGAGGGTGGGCACCCACTGACGCTGGCGCCCCTTGCTGCTCACAGACCTTTTGGTAGCCAAATAAAACCAACCACATTTTTATTTTATTTGACTCCTGCTGTGCAAGGCTTTGAGCAGTGAAAATGGGACTGAACCTGCCTGCAAACTGAGGAAGGCACCACTGCACCCACTTAGCCAAATTCACACTTTGCGGTTGATGTCCAAAATGTGAACCTTTTACTTGCCTCCTGACTCAGCAACCGCAATTCACCAACTTCACAGTCTATGCTAAATGTAACAGCCATTAGCCAGCAGCCGCAAAAATAGTGATGCTTTTCCCTTTCAGCTGAAAAAACCTAGCAGAATACTATGTACTATCCAGAGAGTCAGACTGCACTGTTCTGTGCAGAGGCATCACTTCCCATTTCCTGGCCAAGCAACTGCCATGAATTACACTTTGTTATTACATTAGTGGCACAAAGTGAAGGAGACACAAACATATTTCAAAATCCACAAACACAACAGATGTTTGCATGTCGTCTGCATCCCTCTCCATTACAGAGATGGAGATGATATTATCTCCAATGCACAGTTGTAGTACACTGGCATTAACTGCAAATGGTTTCCTTACACTTGCCAGATTTTAATGGATGAGTTATTTTTTTGAGGAGTCTGATTTTGCTCTCTTGTTCCCCAGAGCCATTGTTTCACATGGCCTAGCACTCGTAAACTTTAAAAATTGATTTGTGATAGTTCTAATGTTCTAGCTTAAAAGGTGAAAAGCTCTGCAGAATGGTCTTGCTGCTGAGTAAAGGAGGCAAAAAAAAAATCTATTCCAGTGTTGCATGTTGTATTGTGTCACTATATCCATTTTTCTTTGAACCTATAATCAGAAAAGAAATTATAACCATCCAAAGCCATTTGTTCTGCCATTTGAGACAATACTGTTTTCTGTGCTACAAAACAAAGTCAAGTTTTAGACACAATTACATGTGAATTACTTCTGAATGGCTGTGAGAGTTTCATTTTCAGTGACTGAAAGCATTTAATTTCTGGCATTTTTATTGCTGCTTTTCTCCCATCTTATCTCAATTAAGTTTCTGCAGGTTATTCATACATGAAACTCAGAAGCCAGCAGACTAATCCATTAGTCTCTGGACAAAATTTATTCCAAACACAAAAGCAAAGGATTCCAGCTGTGGAGAGAAAATTAGGCTCAGCCACGTTTAACCTGCACGCTGCTGTACTGAGGTTTAATTCAACAAGCCCAATATAAGAGAACAAGCTAGTTCAGATGTAACACATTTTCTCACACTGAAAAAAGATACAAAGCTAAGCAAAAGAAGTATTTAAAATGCATCCTTCCTATAAACTAAGAGAGCCTGTTAAAGGCAATCTACAACAGATTTTCTGGGTAATAACTAAGGATAGTTTGGAAAACAGAACATCCACTTTAAATCCACACTAAGGAACTACTCTGAGTGAAGCTCCCATTCACATGTTCACGTCACTTTTAAATTTGGATTTTCACTTGTCTAATCCTACCTATATGATGGGGGGGGGGGGTTTCCTCTGCTTTGCAGGGATTAGGAATGAATTCAAGAAAGGAACATTTGACCATAGCAGTCACTTCACCTTTTCTACTAAAACATTAGGCTTTGCTGTGGGATGAGGGGGGATGAGGCCTTCTTGCTTCAGATACAGGAAGCATCACACTTGCAAACTCTCACCACAGTGGGGCATTTCAACCACAGGGACATCTGCTGGGTAAGCAACACTGCCGGGCTGCAAGCAAGCCAGGGGACCTGAAGTGTATGGAGCACAAATTCCTGGTGCAGGTACTGGACAAACCAAACACAGGAGAGGTGTTACTGGATCTGGTGCTCACCGATGTGGATGAGCTGATTAGAGGGATTCAGTCTGGAGACAGCCTGACCATGCCTTGATGGAGTGAGTCACCTCAAGGAGTGTGGGCCTGGTGTGGAGCAGGGTCAGGACCCTGAATTTTGGAAGAGTGACCTTCCAGATGATTAAGGAGTTGGTGAGTGAGATCCCCTAGGAAACTGTCCTTAGGAACAAAGGAGAGCTGGCAAAAATTTCAGGACACTTTTCTTAGAGTGCAAGAGGTCTCCATCCCAAATCAGGCAAGGCAGGTTGGAAAATGGCACAGGTGAGCAAGGTTTTGCTTCTCAAACTGAGGAGTAAGAAGGAAACACATGGCCAGTGGAAGCAGGGACAGGTGACCTGGGGAGAGTACAAGGGTTAGGAAAGCCAAGGCACAGATGGAAAAGGTCAAATGAGAAAGGCCAAGGAAAGTGTTATCTCCTGCGATAAGCCAGAAGGGAGAACTGGAGACAATGGACATGGAGAAGACTGAGGTACTCAATGAGTTCTTTGCCTCAGTCTTCACTTCCACGAGGGCACCAATGGTACTGCCAGGAGCAAGCTGGAGAGTATCAAAAGTGACTGTAGAGCTCTAGGGGTGGTAGTTGGGCCATAGGGACCCAGGCAGTGTTCTCCTCAACTCTGCTGAGAAAGGGAAAGGGTACAAGGAGGAGGGGAATGATAATGCAGGTCAACAATAGTCGTGGAGGTGGTGTCGGCAACAGGGTTCTGTTTTCTGTGACAACTGGACCTTGCTGAGGATCAGTGAGTACTTGGGAGAGATGGGATCTACCTTGCTAAGCAGGACAAAGGTATCTCTGCCAGTAGGGTGGCTGATTTGTAAGGATAGCTTTAAACTAGGGATAAAGTTATCAGCAGCCCTCTGAGGGTGGGACAGAGAGCACTGATAAACAAAGGGTTTGGAGTGATGTGAGCAAAAGGGAAAGCAAAAATAACCAGAAGGGCTTTGAGTAGGGTCACTGACAGCATTTGGACATAAGCAAGGAAGTGTCTGCAAGGTAGTGTTACGGAAAAGTGCTTTCTGGGAAATCAGCATGGTAAGGGGCCTCTGTTCACTAATGCATGCAGCACGGAGAATAAACATGAGGAACTGAGACATCTGTGTGCAGCTGTGCATCTGACAGTCCAGCTGAAATCAGAGAGTTGTGGTAGATGGCTAACAGGAATGGAGTGCTACAGTGCAGAGATAACAGGCTCTTTAGAAAGGAGAGACTGTGAAGACAAAGTGGTGGAGTTGCCCTTTCTCTGAGAAAACAGCTGGAATATGTGGAGATCTGCTCTACTCTGGGGATGGATGACCCCAAGTGAGAGCTTATGGGTAAGTTTATGGTTAAAGAGCAGACCAACATGGGCAACATTGTAGAGCATGTCAGATTGCTAGAGGACACCTGATGAGGAAGAACAAGTGGATGAGGCCTTCTACAGACACAGGGGCATCATGTTCACAGGCCCTGATTTTCACGGGGCCTTCAACAACCCCAACAGATTCTGGTGAAACAATACAGAAAGGAATATGCAATACAGGAAATACCTGGCATGCATTAATGACAAATTCCTCCTTCCTACAACTGTAGGACAGTCAGCCTCACTTAGATGCACCTTCATAAATTATCTCAGTAGTGGGGCACAGTGTAATCTTGGCAAGTTTGCTGTTGATACAACACCGGGAGGAGTGGAGATAGACCAGGTCTCGTGCTGCCACCCAGAGGGATCTTGACAGGCTGGAGAAATGGGCAGACAGGAACTTCATGACATTCAACAAGGGCAAGTGCAAAGCCCTGCACCAGGGGAGGAACCACATGCTCCAACACATCCTGGGGGCTGAAGAGCTGGAAAGCAGAGTGGCAGAAAAGGGCTTGGGGGCTCCTGGTGGCCACCGAGTTGACCAAGAGCCAGCAACGTGTCCTTGCAGCAAAGAAGGCCAACGGTGTCCTGGGCTGTGTCAGGACTGTTGCCAGTGGGTTGTGGGTTCCTTCCCCTCTACTCAGCACAAGTGAGACACACCTGGAGCACTGTGTCCCATTCTGGGCTCCCCTTTACAAGAGAGATGTTGCCATATCGGATAGAGTCCAGCAAAGTGGCAGGAAGACGATTAAGGGACTAAAGCATTTCTCATACCAGGAAAGGCTGAGAGTACCACAGTGGACTGAAAGTACTTCTAATTGCAACTACTTCCAATCGATTAGCACCTGTAAGGGTGTGTCAAAGCGGAGCGACAGGAACATCCAGGGACACAAAAATGACTGACAAATGGTACGGCAGTGATGAGAACCAAACCTGGTCAGCCACACTAACTGGTGAGAGTGTGTTAAGAGTGTCAGAATGTTTATTCTAGTGAGGTTATCTGACTGCAGACCTTGTCAATTAGGGAACAAGGGGAAACCAGAAACAAAACATACAGAGACACAGATCTGAAAAAAACAAAGAGACAATGACAAGAAACACACACCACTGCTAACTAATGAGCTATCAAGCAACTACAGGTGCCAGTTCCAGGAAGATCAACCTGGACTTCGCAACCACCAAGACTGTAAACCCAGGGAGACCTGGACTGGGAAGGATGTGAGAATTGATAGCACCACACAAACCCACCAGTGGCTGCAGCAGGACCATGAGTCACAGCCTGTCTGCCTGGTGGTGGCTGTTGGAGAGGGCGGCTGAGGATCTGGATCTTCTCCCGTCCTGGTGAGCGTGAGGTGTGCGTACGTTTTCATAAACCTAGACCAGCCCTCTAGTCCAGGGTATCAGGTGGGCAGGGGGTCCGTGCTCGTATACCCAGGGGGACTTGTGAGTGTGGAGTGCATGAGGGACAACTGTCTGTGTGCATGTGTTGGCTAGTGAGCATCACGCTCGGCCAGCTGGTGTAACAATCAGACGGTCTTTCTGCTGGTATGGTGCATGACTCAGGGTAGATAACCCCTCTAGTTTCCACACTGGGAATTCTTGATTTTAGGATGAATAAAGCAGTAATGGTCTTGAGGAAGTAGCAGGCTGTATGCTGTCCTGGCTCCAGGAAGTCTGAGGCAATTAAAGGGGGACATCTGCCCAAGTTATCCCAGTGTGGACTTAGGAGGGACAGGGACGCAGATGCAGCCTTGCACTCTGACTCACATTTGAAGCACTCCCACCGCTGCATACTAAATTACCTCTGAATCTTGTCTTGGAAACAACAGTTTAAAAAAAAAATCATGACTGAAATATAATGGAATGAGCCTATCAGTTCTCCAAAGCACACATAGGACATATGGTGGGAAGCAAAACCTGCTGGGTTCTTCTGGAAGGCCTTTGCATTCAACACCTATGCTAATTAGATTAGATTAGACTTTTCCACATCTAGGAATTACACTTAGGAAGCGTGAAAGAAAACCACAAATAGAGCTCCCACCAGTGTAAGAGGAGCAAACCCTGATTTACAATAGCAAAGCCATGTCATCAACCGTAGCTATTTTCTAATGAAAAACAACGGATCAGTTTCAATATTTAAAACATGGTAGACTAGACACTGCACAAGTTTAACTTCATCAAATAAATACTAGTCAGTAATTAATAAAACGTCAAAATTTCCAGGCAGCTTTAGTTACCTTTGTTTTGCTTCTTCATGTGGATTTTGGTGGTTTTAAATTTCACTGTAATGTCATGGTAAACTGGAGGAGGAGAAAAAAAAAGGCATTACAGCTAAATTCTTCCTTCTAGAAAAGTTTTAACTAGTACTTTTCCCAAACTGTGAATGGCAAGTTGGTTTTATTCTCCTCTGGCTTCTTTAAAGAGAAGGGTTAATCTAGGTAAATTTCTGGAATAGATTATGAATGTTGTCATACCTGTGAATACTATGTTATGATCGTGCAAAAAACCACTTGAAAAATAGGTCTGTATGCCTCCAATTAACCTAATTTAGTTTTGAAGTGAGCTCACATGATACAATTTGAACTTCCTCACACTCAGGTTTTGTTAATAATTCAGCTCTTAACCCCACAGACATCAGCATTCTTGGATTTTCTGCACAGAATATCTACCCTTCCAGTCTTCCTGCTCTTCTCTGCTTCAGAAGGAACCCCAAACTCAGGTGGGTCTTATACACATCTGATTCAGTGACTCAGTCTCTGTGTAGTGGATTCTAGCACTGCAGCCACAGTGCTTCAGAGAGGACCTCTACATTGAGCAGAATGGAAAGCACGGTAGAAGCTTTGAACCAGCTTTGAACCAAATCTCTGATCTGTTAGTGTGACATAATAATGCTCAAGGAATAGACTCATGAAAATAACTAGAGTTTTGCATTTATAAGTCAAAGTTCTATTAGACCGAATATTTATTTACACAATGACTTGGTTAAGTACTCATATACTCTGTAAGGTACTACCTTTCAAAATTTTTCTGAAATATAACTGAATATTTGGTATACAGGTACCACGTTCGACACCAGAGAGGAATGTATGGAATTAAAATTGAATTAACAAAAAGCTACCAGGAAACATCAGACGGTCTCTCCAGTCTAGTTTCTCCCTGGCTGATGGGCTTTGTCAGCATACACAGATTGAATCAACAGGGAATCATCTTCTCTGACACAGAAAGTGGAAAAGCACAGCAATTCACTGTGGGAAAAATGCCCTGACAGTATCTGACTTCCTTAACTCAAATGTGCCAGAAAAGATCTGATTGTGCTACTACCTCCTTCCCCCACTCCCATTTTTAAAAAGACTGAAATACTACAGATGAAGTATCCAAATTTTAAGCACAGAATCATAGAATTGCTTGGGTTGGAAGGGACCTTTTAAAAGTCAGCTAGTCCAACCCCTCTACAAAGAGCAGGGACATCTTCAACCAGATCAGGTTGTTCAGAGCCCCGTTCAACCTGACTTTGAACGTTTCCAGGGATGGGGCATCCACCACCTCTCTGTGCAACCTGTTCCAGTGGTTCACCACCCTCACTGTAAGAAAAAAAAAGAAAAATATTCCTCATATCTAGTCTGAATCTATCATCCTTTGGTTTAAAACCATTACATCTTGTCCTCTCATAACAGACCCTGCTGAAAAGTCTGTCCCAGTCTTTTGTGGCAGAGACAGGAGACCAGAAGGGAAATAACCTCCCAATATTTTAACACCACCTTGTATTATTTAATCTTAACCTTTCTGCATGGACCTTCCTAAAACAGTTGATTCAAACCTGAATGGAAGTGAAGAGCAAACCACATATTCATTCCAGGTAATAGTGATCTCTTTAACACAGGGATTGATGCCTGTACTCTGACATTACCACTATGCCTAGATAAAGCAGTCTGGGGATAAGATTTCATACAGCATGCTGCAAAAGCAAAATAATGCATGAAGAATAATAACACAATGCATCAGATCAGAAAAAAAAATTAGTTAACATTTTTTTAGGCTTTGCCAAGTCGTTGCAACCGGTTCTTGTTGGTATATTCAGTACTTATATCAAAAGTGTAATACTTACTTGTGTGGTTCTGATACAGCTCTATGAAATGTAAGCAGTTTATTGCTTTATTCTTTGCCTAGGGAATAAAAGGCAGAAAACATTTTTTTCCCTTGATTTTTTTTCTACTAAACATTTGAAATTTACCATTGTTCAGTTAACCAGATAAATAAAATGCAAGACAAAAAAACTTAAGAAGGGTTTGCCACATCTAATGTGGCAAATGCCACTTCATGGAAATAAAAATGTTCTCTTTAAAGAACAGCTTCCTCTTCACAGACTTAACAATTTCTCAATATGGTAACAACTTCATCAAACTTTGTGTATTTTAGCATTGCTACTTTCATAGCTTAGTTGAGCATTACAACAAGCTAGATTAACGCAGATGGACAAGGAACATTCTGAAATCTAAGGGAGCCTTATTAAGGTCATTATGCACGTGTGAGAGAAAAATTCCTACACACTCACAGTACAAGCAGACTGTATGCTATACAGATATTGGAAACAACTGACAGAGGAGGGGGATAGGTAATAGCCATAGAAAAAGGAACAAAAAGAAAATAAAGGGTGCATTAGCAGAATTTCATAGCAGGGCAACTTCTCTATGTGTGACCAACAGCGCTGGTGAAGGGTCTGGAGCACAACTCTTATGAAGAGCAGCTGAGGGAGCTGGAGGTGCTTAGCCTGGAGAAAAGGAGGCTGAGGGGAGACCATATTAGTCTCTACAACTACACAAAAGGATGATGAAGGGGGGTGGAGGTCAGTCCCTTTTCCCAAATGGCAAGTGACAGGACGAGAGGAAATTGCCTCAAGTTGTGCCAGGGGAGGTTTAGATTGGAAAAAATTCTGCACTGAAGGGGTTATCAAGCATTGAAACGGGCTGCCCAGTGAAGTGGTTGAGTTCTCACGCCTGGAGGTATTTAAAAGGTGTGTAGACATGGCGCTTAGGGACATGGCAAGAAATATTCCATCAACATACTTTCCGTAAAGCATTCATCCTGTCACCTGCTTTCCCCAGTGCAAAACCTGCAAGACAGAAAGAGTCATTTTATTGCTGAGAAACAGATGATGCAGAAAAAAACCAAAAGAAATCAGAACTTCACAACCACGTTTAGTCTTTAAATTTCCATTAACTGCACAGATCATACCCATAAAATGGTTCAGACAAAATCACAGAAACCAACAGTTTAGGAGCTATGAATGCCTCAGATCTGGATGCCAACTGCTTGTTGTCAAATGAAAACAAATAAGGTTTAACTTATTTTTGTGTATTTGACCAAACCTGTTTCAAACAACTGAATAGTGGTGGCTGCTTCAGACAAAAAAAAAAAAGGCCATTCTTCTGTTTAAAAAGAGAGGAGGAATTGAAGAAAAAAAAAGGAAGCAGATATATCAACTATGTCTGTACAAACAGCAACTTCAAGACCCTTGAAGCAAAGCAGACTATTGGTTTGCAATTGGTGAAATAGAGAATATGAAAACCATGATTCTGTGAAAAACAGGTTTAACACAATCATGCATTTGCAAAAAAACACATACCTGTAGGACAGAGAACATACAGACTGCCAGTTTACAAACTGATACCTAATCCCCTCTGAACTCTCAGACCTACTCCTATTTACCAGGACAACAGTGGTAGCACTGAAGAGATTTCACAGCAGTCAGCTCAGAGCAGGACATCAACTGACTGTACAGAATGAAAAAGAAGATGTGGCAACCATTTTTACAAACTCTATATAGAGTCCAACAATGTCAAGGTAGACTGAATTAAAAACATTTAACTTCAAACGAGCAAGTCTATCTTTTCTGGTCCTTTGATATTTCTGTTGTGTCAGCTGGGGCTGTGGGTTACCTGTATCCAAAAACCTAAAAAAGAAATAATCAACGGGATTGAACCCACTGGCCAACACTAACTCACTAATGTCATGAAGACATTACAGCAGAAATGGGCTTGAAAAGATCTAGGAAAGAAATACCATCCTGACTGTTGTGGTGCTACAAGCAAAAAGGATATGAACTTTAGCCTGGAGACTACTGCGGAAGAAGCAGTCAAGGGTAGTGTTTGCTATCAGCTACCTCTTGAAACAGCTTTCCCTGTGCACACACCACGCACCCAGAGGTCTCTGTCACCTTCTACCTTCCCCATAAGAAAACATAAGGAAACTCTGCCATTCTTTTAAACACACACACAGAGCACAATAGCAATGTGTCAATGCTGTGAAGTCACGCAGTACATCAGAAAATTACAAAAATGTGTTCACTGGGACAACCTCAGTTCAGTCATTCAGGACATATGGATTACAGCAATAACTGTTTCAGGAAAACGCTTTCCAAAGAAGAGGTAGAATGTATTTTTTCAGGGTAACATATCTTTCTGCTAGAGAACCACACCTTCCTCTCTATACAGATTTTCCTCCACTCCAAACTACAATCAAAATTCAGCTCAAGAAACACGTGGATTTCAATCTTTCACACAGAAGAAGTTCTACAAAATGCTGGTTGACTGGAAATACAGCTGTCTTATTAGAGCTCCTACATAGATCCCATCGTCAGAGATGTGTATTCAGCTCATAATAAGAGGAGACTACATCCAAAACGTGGGTGCTCTACATACATATCGAAAGCAGGATTTTCTTTACTAGAGGCACACAGCAATACAAATGCAACTTCCTTGTATTCTCACCAATTCAATACATGCCATATTCTCTACCATTTAGAGAATACATTCTCAACAATTCTCTACCATTTAGATTATTTGGATTATTTTCTTCACAGCTATTATTTTTTAACTGATTCTTCATTTAATTCTGCACAGCTGTCTTATCTCTATGTCCATTCGATGTCTAAAGGGAATGTTAATGTACATTGGTTCATATCCACAGGAGAATGCATGAAAACTATCTCCTTATGGAGAAAAACTTAGCACATTCGAGGCTGCTTCTTAAATAAAAATTATCCTGCAAAAACAATAATAAAATCTTTTAACTCCTGGTATTTGAAAACGTAGTGAAAGATAAAACACTATATCCTCAGTAACAGAACTGGAAACAGGCAAGAAACTCACTGCTGTACAGGGTGGCTGCAGAGAGCCTTCATGTCAGGATCCAGGGCTAGTTAATCCAAGTTAAATGATGCCCTGAGAGGGTTTGATTGTTTCTGGAGACAGCTCGGTCATCACTACGCTCCAAACATAACTGTGCTTAGAGCCCTGTTACAAGGAAACCACAACTAAACTGAATGCCCCTGACTGGACATTCTTTCTCCAGTCTTTGCTGAGAAAAGAAAGGAAAAAGGTCTCTTTTCACGGCTCATACTACAAGATTTTTCATAACCTTTTTATTTGTCCTGTTTACTTCATGCCACAGACAGCACTTCGGTAGTTAGATTTCAAATTGCCTGATGAAGAGACCGTTCTGAAGAGCCATAATGGAAAAAGTCTACAAATGGGTCAAGCTGCAGAGCACTAAAGCTTACCATGAGACCTGACTCAAAGGGCCCCAACTATTCTATTTCTCCTTTTTTTAATACAAAACAAAGTGCACAATCTGATTATAAAGCTTACTTTCATAGATGAAACTCAAAATTCTAAGAGGTATTTCAATATTGTCCAGTAGAAAAAAGGGTAATTTTTTTTTAAAGTATAAAAGTCCCTTTAAATCACCGTGCCTCCTGAAGTGCTATTACAAACAGTGATAGATTTGGCATCTTTTCATACAGTAAACACACATACCTGCACCCCCTTTACCATTTCCAATAGCCACTAAGGCACGTATTGATCTTTTTCTGCCTTCCTTTGCCTTCATACAAAATACATTTTTCACCTGAAGAAAAAACAACACAAAGCATCTTGTTATTGCACGGTCCAAATGTTTTGGGTTTGGGTTTTTTTTTTAAAGAGAGTCAAGTGTACAAAAAATAGGTATTACAGGTCTGTAATATATACTTACAATATATATCTATATGCTTTAGTGAATGGTATCATGTGCAGTGGGACACTGGCTTCAAAGCATTAAATACAGAAAGGTTGCTAAAAGTCCATACTCAAAGTTACCTCAGTGCAGTTTCATTAAAGTATCCCCTCTGTTGTGTTCAGCTGTACAACAGATAATGCTCTAATGCTGCTAGATTTATGTGTGATTTCAAGCACGATAAAAAAACATGGGGAAAAAAATGGAAAGCGACACTAACATCTAACTGCCCCCCCCATATTTTAACCTATTTTAGAAGCACTCTTAGGAATTGCTCAAGGTCTGTTGTTGCTTTACATGAAGTAAAACTTGGGATTGAAATCTACTTGCAGACTGCAGGAGGCAGTCTCATTACTGAGATGACAGCTGCTGAAAAGAAGACTTTATTTAAGATAGGGGAAGAAGCAAATAGTATTTCGTTCCTGGAACTAGAAATGTTTACAGAAACTCTGCAAGAAATTCAAGAAGCGATGCAGGAAAGCTCTTTGGAGTGCGGGACACAACTACAGCTGGGGAGACAGCAGACTTCTGACTCTGCTACAGACTCCCCTGTGTGATGATAACACTAAATAAGGTTGCTGACACAGAACTGGGAGGAGCTGTCGACTCTCTCGAGGGCAGAGAGGTCCTGCAGAGACCTTGACAAATTAGAGGCCTGGGCAGTCACCAACCGTATGAACTTCAACAAGGGCAAGTGCTGGGTTCTGCACCTGGGACAGGGCAACCCTGGTTGTCTGTACAGACTGGGGAATGAGATCCTGGAGAGCAGCTGCAGGAAGGGACCTGGGGGTTCCTGGTCCCAGAATGGCAAGTTGAACATGAGTCAGCAGTGCCCTGGCAGCCAGGAGGGCCAACCGTGTCCTGGGGGGCATCAGGCAAAGCATCACCAGCTGGTTGAGGGAGGGGATTGTCCCGCTCTGCTCTGCACTGGGGAGGCCTCACTTAGAATACTGTGTGCAGTTTTGGGTGCCACAATATAAAAAAGACATTAAGCTGTCAGAGGGTGTCCAAAGGAGGGCCATGAGGATGGTGAAGAGCCTTGAAGGGAAGCCATGTGAGGAGAGGCTGAGGTCACTTGGCTTGTTCAGCCTGGAGGAGACTGAGGGAAGACCTCACTGCAGACTTCAACATCTTCATGAAGGGAAGTGGAGGGGCAGGTATTGATCTCCTCACTCTTGACAAGACCAAGTGACAAGACTTGAGGAAATGGCATAAAGCTGAGTCAGGGGTGGTTTAGACTGGATATCAGGAAAAGGTTTTTTCCCCAGAGGGTGGTTTAGCACTGGAACAGCCTCCCCAGGGAAGTGGTCATGGCACCAAGCCCGCCAGAGTTTAAGAAGCATTTGGACAATGCTCTCAGGCACACGGTGTGATTCTTGGGGTGTCCTGTGCAGGGCCAGGAGTCGGATTCAATGTTCCTGAAGTTGCCTTCCATATTCCTTCAGCATATTCTATGATTCTGTAAGCAAGTCACTGCTTTATAGTCTCCCACCTTATACACTCTAATATATCACCTTGATGGAGACAAAATACAGATGAACACGTGGGAGCGAGAGCATATTCGGGGAAGAGATAGAATAACTTGACCTAAAGAATGCAGAATGTGACAAAAGGTAACTAAAATGATGATATAAAAGGGAAGAGACTGGTTACATGTCAACCCAAACTAGCTTTGGACTGCTGGGGTTTAGAAATGTTTCCAAAGTTTGTCCTCTGGTAAACTCAGATCATTTTAATTAGGAATAACACACCTCTGAAGCTGAAGCTGCCTCCAAGTGAAGATCTGTACTCTCTGAACATGTGCAGTGAATTTAAAATGTGCTGTACCTTTAAATTCAGGTGAGAGACAGCCAAGCAAATAGCAGCTTAGCTAAGTACCGATGTAGATTCAACCTGGAGAACTGTAAATAATCAAACTGTATAAATATGCTTGTATTTCTGGCCTTTGGTGTGCCAGCTTTACCCTCTAGCACTCTATTTGGAGCAGAGCCATAAATCAAATAGCTCGACTGCATGTGTGCTTCTTGCACATTAGGTGAAAGAATGTGATTTTGGGACAACAATCTCAGATCCTTTCTCCATCTGTTCTAGTTTCCTTGGTTTTGTTTATATATTAAATTATATGTTTATTTAAATATAGACATATAGTTTATATACAGTATGTAATATACGAACTACATATAAAGTATAAAAATATAATATATAGTATATCTAAAAATAAATACATATCAAATAACATACTGGATATTGCTTGACTGTGTTAGTATCTGTCTCAGAATTACCAGTCAAAATATAGGATTTATTTCATGGTATTATGTCTCCTCTTCCTGTCAAATATATCAGGTTCTACTTTCTTGAAGCCTTAATATGATTTCCATATCAGTGTTCCCTCCTTTTCTCTCTAGGTAATTCTGCAGTAAAAGCTAGCCTGGTTTTAGTGTTATACATCTGAAACTGGATTATTATAAAATGCTTCCTCATGGCCTTAACATTCTTACTAAAATTCAGAAAAAAAACCCCAAACCAAAAAACCCCACCCAAACCCCACAAACGCCCCAAAAATTCCAGTGCCTTCACTAGGTACAGATTAGGAATGGGTACTTCTGAAAAATTCCACCTTGCTTTCCTTAAAATAAAGATCCTGTTTAATTCAAGGTGCGCACGCATTCTACAGAGCATTTTGAAGGAATATCAGCTTTGCTAATCGCTTATTCCAAGCTATTTTTCTCTCTTCAATCTTTCTGCTTACAAGAACAGGTTAAAAACCCAAGCCCCGTAAGATGAAAGTGCCTGTGGAAAAGGGCTATTTACAGAAAATGCAAAGTAATGATGAAAGAAAAGGGAGTGGAGCAGAGTGAAATCTCCAGGAGCATCAAGAGCATACTATTTTTGCTTCGCACATACTTTCATCTTCCACTGCCAATCTGAAATAATAAGCACTTGTACAGTAACAGTTGGCATGAATACTGTCAAAAATAAAGGACATGACGTTTGTAGAAACCTCCTCGTGGATTATTCTTCTCCCTTTCCAGAATGTGGCAATAAAGACACACTCAGTGAGCTTTCTCCAGGAGCCTGCCTAACACTGCACTCGTCAGCTGTTTCTGAGCAGCTCTGTAGGAAAATGCGTTCAGCCACCCATCACGATCAGTGCTATTGCACCTCTCCTGAAGTGCTGTGAAGGCCTTTCAAGCTTTGATAATGTACACAGGCAGTCACAACTGCTGGAACAACACAGTCCCATGCCTCCTTATATAAAAAGAAGCAGCGCTCTTCTGGAGCGTGCTCAGCAATGCTTCATTTCTGTCTTGGGAAATAAGGCACGCTGCTACAGCCTATCATTAAACTGCACTGGAACTACCTAATGCAGAATGAACAATGTGCCACTTCTAAAACAACACGACCTCGCAAAAGTGACTGAAAGTAAGACATAACTGCCCCTGTGTACTAGATTGCCACTCAAGCTAGATTTAAAGCCGATTTTTGAAATTTGAAAAAAAGGTGCAACACATGCTCAACCTTAATCAAAATGTACCTCAAATTAACTGTCTCTTTGTATCCATTATCCAGTGATGATACTGCAAATTCAGCTTTCTTTCGAGAACTGAGGGAAGAACATCACCTTTCAAAACCAAACTAAACCCACCTCAAATATTTATTAGGAGGAGAAATGACAATGTGGAAATAAGTCCCAGTCAAAGACAAGCTGCCAAATGTTATTGTGATTTCAGCTGTTGCACTCTGTTAGAAAAAGGGTAAAAATCCAATACTTCCCTGGATGTTTTGTTCTTGTAAAAGCAGAATGAATGACTGGCCACCTCACTGTCCTTGTCCTTTTCTAGAAATCGTATTCTAGTCATGATTTTTAGGAACCTGCTCCCTCTAAGGCCACACTCTTGACACTGCTATGCTTTTGCTGCTGTTAAGCAGAGAAGAGTGCCTGCACAGGCTCATCCCCTCATGGCATAAGAACCTGTAGTCTCAATACTTCTCAAAGGTACAAGGTGAGATGAGATGAGATAAAATGAGAGCAGGGTATAGTGCTGAAAGAAAAGCACTTCCATGCAAGGGAGCCTAGAGAGGCTCCGGGATATAGCTAAAATATTTGGGAAACCAGTTACTCAACTCATGTTAGCTAGATCAGCCTATCAGCCTTCTCTCCTCTACACCAAGGGCAGAGTAGATTTGTACCACCATGGCAGAACATTTCCCAGTTGTAATGTTAACCTACCATACCTGAAAATTAGAAAATTAGAAATCAGCACAAGCTGATAGGCAGAACTAGTACTGCTGGTAAGTGAAAGTTTCTGAGTGTTCCAAATGCCAGTTATTTCTTGCACACAGGCTGACAGGTGAAAGAGATAAAAATAATTAACTATTTAATCACCAGTACCAGTTGAAGGTAGCATCACCAAACTCTAGTTTTAGGGCAGGCCAAAATCTTTGAGAACTCCAAGAGTGTCAGAACTAAATTCCAGTGCACAGCTCTAACCTCTCATTCTTTCCTGTGACAGGGTGCTTCAGGCACTATCTTAAGAACTGTCTGAAATTTTTACCATCAGTCTAAAGACACTGGCGGTATCATCCAGAGAACAGAAAACTTCCCTGTAGTTCTAAAAGCAAAATCTAGAGTCTATAAATCCCCCAAAAGAACATCTGAGGCAGCATCTCATTAGAAGTAAATTGTTACCCAGAGACTATCCTGTATACCATCTAAGTTTTCAGTTAAAGATGTCAAACAGTGCATCTCAGACACTGTAATTTCATGCAGCATTTCTTTTTCACAAGCCTTTTTTATTGCACCCTTTGCAAAAACGACAGCTAGAAAACAATTTCCGACGACTTATAAAAAGAAACAAGGTTTTCAGGCTGTGCAATTACAAATATTCTTCTTGTCACAAGTAGCTGGTCTACCAAGATGAGCCAACAGGAGGAGCCACGGTGGAGCCTGTGCTCACCAGCAGGAAGGAGCTAGTGGGGAATGTAGTGCTCCAAGGTAGCCTTGGATGCCAGGACCATGAGATGGTGGAGTTCAAGATCCCCAGGGCAGTGAGGAGGGCACACAGCAACTAACTGCCCTGGACTTCAGGAGGGCAGACTTTTCAAGGACCTGCTTGGTCGAGTCCCAAGGGACAGAGCCCTGCAGAGCAGAGGGGCCCAAGAATGCTGGCTGAATTTCAAGGATCACCTCCTCCAAGCTCAGGAGCAAGGCATCCCGACGAGGAGGAAATTCAGCAAAAATGTCAGCAGCTGCTGAGCTAACTCCAAGTGAAAAAAGGTTTCAGCAGGTGGAAACAAGGACTGGTGGCCTGGCAGGAATTCAGGGAAATTGTACAGGAAGCTAGGAATAAGGTTAAGGAAGCCAAGGCCCAGTTAGAATTAAGTCTGGCCAGGGATATCAAGGATAATAGGAACAGCTTCTATAGATACGTCGCAAGCAAAAGACTTGGGATATTGTGGGCCCTCTTGGGAAGGAAATAGGAGACAAAAGGCACAATTTTCACAACTGGTAGCAGGCAATTTCAGTGTTGGACAAAATCCCCTCCAGGATCTGTCTTTTGCTAAGGGCATTATTTATAACTTCATCTTCTCCCCAAGAAAGCTCCCTTTCATGAAAGATTCAAAGGGCCACTAACCTCATGTTCTGTGTTTCAGGCCTTACTGATCATTAGGTCTCACTTTCTAATTTTGATTGCACTACAAGGCAATTACGATCATAGCACAGGATACCATGTAGACTTCTTTTTTTGCTATGTTACCATGTTCGTTCTGGAGAAAAAAAGAAAAAAATCCCTCTGAGGATGGATGACACATGAAATGAAGCTTTACAGTGAAAATAAGAATGGCATCTGTCAACTACACCTGTAAATTTTAATTTCCACCATGGTTACATTATGTTAGACACCACTTAAGTCCTACCACCAGTTCTATTCAAAGAGATTTTTCTTATGTGTAATATATGAGCAAAATGGGAAATGTGCCTTCAGGCTGGCAAGGAAAGTAAGAAACAGGTAACCCAGGTCACTTACAGTAAGTAATGCAGTAGTCTGTAGGAAAGCCAGAAACAAAAGCAATCTACAGTCCCTACTGCTGCCCCTTAACACTCACTCAAGCTTGCTTTTTCTCTATGACAACTTTAGTTCTAATGTACATGAAAATCTGAGCTTGTCTATAACCTATTCCACAAGCAGGGGAAAATCAAATTATATCCCTTCTATTTCTACATTATAAGAAAACACTTTAATAAGCAGTTTCTTTCTTTTAGCAAGGGAGCACAGGCTTTTCAGTAGCATAATCACAACAGAAAGGGCCTGTTGTATCTTTGTTCATAAGTCAGTCCTTTAAAAATGGCTTTTAGTTTCTTGCTGTGAAGCATAATTTCCCAGCAAACATTATTTTTATCTCCTGTACTACTGTGAATATAAAGATAATGGAAAACACATACAGAAATAGCAGCATGTCTGTCATCTATTTAAAACAAGAATGCTAAAAAGGTCTATTTATTTCAAAATTCATACTTGTTATCAGAAAATTATAGGACTCAATTATCTTGGTCTCGCTGCTGGCTTTGAGTATAGAAGTTATTGCTGCTGCTGCTGCTATTTTTCTGCAAAACTACTCCTCTTCCTCAGTTCACATCTGTGGCAATCTCATATAAGAGTAGATCCCCAGCCTGCTTCTAAAAGCTTTTTAATTATTCAAATATAATAAAGCATTGAAACAGACTTCTATAGCACATGGAACCATTGCATAGCAACTTACTTTGCTGTTTGCACATAATTATGCCAGCACAGAATGGCAAACTCAAGTATCCAAACTGACAGCCAGTTGTGACACGTCACAGCAACAAAACAACAGCCACCTTTCTTCAATGTGCCCTTTCAATTAACAGAAAGCACTGCCAACTGCAGGGCTCAGCAAGAAAAATCACTTCTTTCATGTACAGTGCCCAATGCAATTCAGTTATTACAAACAGCCTTCCAACACAGATATGGCTACAGGTCAAGTGATCCAAATGGTCTTTTCTATGAAAGCCAAAGCCCACAGTCCCCAGTCCACTCCAAAAACCCACTTAGATAAGAAAACGGGTTAATAGGTTACGGATTTTGTCTCCCTACTCCTCCTGACAGACTACCTAACTTGTTTTTAAAAAGCTCCAATGACAGACATCCCATATACTCCCAATCAGTTCCAGTATTCAAATTACCATTTGCATATCACGCTTTACATCTCAATTTCCCTTGCTTGTTATTTATATCCGTTGCTTTTTATCCTTTTCACAGTAGACACGTAAAACAGCTTATACTTTTCCCTTCTGCAGGATTTAAAAAAAAAAAATAAATAAACCAACTCATGACTTCTAATTACCCAAGCTGAGATTACAATACAGCATCACTGTTTTCCATCTCTCTGAAGATACTAAAACCCAGTGCAACAAGCAAAGATTTTTACACATAGGATTAATCCAGAAAACACTCAAGCCACTGGATGGAATCCCAACTGATGGTTATCTCAGCAAAATGCAGGAAGATAACCAAGGACAGGGAAACCCATTTGCACATTTATCAGGACAGGAGAGATGCTTTTCTGGAGTAAAGCCATCAGTCAGATCAACTTCTTCCTTGCCTGATTATTCCTTTAACTTTCAGACAAGGAGCTGCTGTGAATCAGACATTTTGTTTACAGAAATGTTTCTCATAATCCCTCTCAGTTGAACAGACAACGTTAACTCACTTCCCAATAGGTTATGCTTGTACCCAATTTAAAAGAAATGAATGCTGCTCCCAGTTATATTAATTTTGTTCTTACTCTTGCACCCTGTACACACTATTTATTACTTAATCAAGGCCATTTAAAAGTTATTTTAATTCTGGTAAAATCTTACCTACTCTGTCCACATATATTTCAATTAAGACAATTGATAGACTCCTCTTATCACATCAAATATAACATTCTCAAATCTTGCTGAAAATAATTTCCAGATAAAACATTTCTTCATGGAAAGTACCTCACCAAGGAATAACAAAACAATTTCACACAAAAGGCAGTTGAGCATCATTCCAAAGAGAGATGGCATGAACAATGACAAGGAATTGAGATCTAAAACCAAAACCATGAGAGATTTGGTTCACAGCTGATATTCAGAACTTCTGGTTCCACCTTTTGTCCTAAGCCTCTAAATAAGGCAACATGTAAGAGTATTATTATTAAAGCATACTATTTATTTCCCTAACTTGGAGTATCTGGGGTTTTTTTCAAAAGAGACAGTGATGAAAACTATATACTGATGTGTATCACGCACATCTTGCATCCTGCTCCTAAACCTATGCAGCCCTGTGTTGCAATGAACCCTGAAAAACTGGCAGATAAAAGGACTCTCTGCTTTACACATTTGATCCTGTTCTGGACTGGGACATCTCATTCCCTCTTTGACAACAATTACATTTAAGTGGCAACCTTTTACTTTCTCTCCAAACCAAGCAAACACTTGATTTCACAGATCTTTAGGCAGGAGCTCTGATTTTGTTGTCAAGAGACAGGTTCACTTTTTCCTGTCTCAAACAGGGAGCTGTTTGACCATGTTCCAAGAAAAATGCAATCAGACATAAGGTCTGGCAAGAAAAATCAATGTTTGCTTAGAATTGTGCAGTGAAGAAGAAACTTGTTTCAAAGATATTAAAATCTGTATATGAGATTTTAATATTTCCACAATGCAAACTCTTGACACAGAATAAGTGCATTCAATAATTAGGAACACGTTATTCCTTGCCAGCTTTATCAGACAAATGATTTTAAAACGATTGAAGGAAAACCTGCTGTTGCAACAGTATATGACAGTGCATGGTAGTGGACAGACAGAATGTGACCCCTTCCAAAAACGACATGACTAATGAACTTGGTGGTGGAACACAAGACAGTTATCTCAGCTGTGAGCGAAACTAAAAGAAACTCAAACAAAGATGCTTTAAAACAAGTACCTCATCTGGACCCACGTGTAACAGTTAACAGTTAATAATATAGACCACGTTTTGCAGAACTGTTTGGTAGTAAAGCTGTAGTAAAGTGACAAATAGTTCATCTCTACCCACTTAAAACTGCACAACAACTCAATGGACAGTCACTTTACTTTATAGTGATTTAAGGGTGTCAACATTCATATTAAGCAAAGAGACCTGATCTGTCACAGAATGTGTACTGATTCAGATTGATGCCTTTGCTCTCAGATCATGGTTAGAAAGGACAGAAGTCTCCTTTACAAAGCAGCAGCTAGACTAGTCTAGTTTTTCAATAATGAAGTAGTTAAATATTAATTCCAAATGACGGGTTTTGATAATAATCCTGAAAGGAACATAAACCTAATAAGCAATTTCATCTGTAGGTAAGTAAACAACAGAAGGTTACAGTAAATGGGGTTACATCAGGCCGGTAATCAGCCGCTAGTAGGCTCAATTTTAGGGCCAGCACTCTTTAATGTTTTTATAAATTATTTGGATGCAGGATCATTAAATGTACATCAAGTAAGTTTGCCAATGATATGTTAGGAAAAGGTTCTTCACTGAGAGTGTATTCAGACACTGGAACTGGCTTCCCATGGGAGTGGTCATGGCACCAAGCCTGCCAGAACTCAAGGAGCATCTCGACGATGCTCTTGGTCATATGGTTTAGTTTTACCTTGTCCTCTGAAAAGCCAGGAGTTAGACTAACTGATCCTTACAGGTTCCCTCCAACTCAAGATATTCTATGATGCTACTTACTTTACACACAAAGCTACTGGGTTGATTCATGCCCCAGAACACAACAGAGTTTAACAAGGTTTAATTTAATCTATCCAAATGTTGACAAAAAGGCCTTAGGAATTCAATTATTTTACTAGCAGCATTATACAACTTCCTAATTGTGGTTCTGTCTGAAAAATAACCCTATCACTTTACTAGTTCCCCTATTATAGTTGTATGCCAGTAACTTTAATGTGAAAACTTTATCTGCAGGCATTTGCCATTTTGGAGCTACAAAAAAATTACCTCTGAATTAGTCATTATTTGCTCAACACAGAAAACAAGGCCCCAGTGGACAGAATGACAAGAGCATGTAATGCAGCTGAAACAGGATACCAGACTAATTCCTACTGTTATAACATTGACTTAATAAAGAATTCTTAAATAACTGCAAGGTCAATACAAAACAGTGATAATTCTTTAAAGTCCATGAAAAGATCTGCAATTCTTACCTCAATGACTCTTGTTTCGAAATCTTCAAAAGTTTCTGTTGGGAGAAAAATAGGGTGTTACATTTCCTTGTGTTACTTCCCTGTGAGCACATCTCCCTGAAGTTGGTATAACTTAAAACAGACACGACTTTTATGTAACTGTAATTTATAAAGCAATCTCAGCAATAAGTAGAAAAGGTAAGATAAAAATAATTTGAGGAAGCATATCTAAAGTGAGCTTTATTAGTTGCTTCCTTCTAAAAAGGTTTTTTTACTTGACTCCATTCATTCAGTCTTTTAGAGCAAATTCTGTGAAAAAACAGCATACACCTTTTATTTACAGGGCATTTTTTCCCCATTTCTTCAGTAAAATCAAGTTATGTGCAGGCAACTAGCTTTAAAAAATAATAAATCCTGTTAAGATAACCTCTCAGAAACTGTAATACTACCTGCTACAATTACAATACAGTTCCTGTTAGAATGAAGAGATTACCATCATTAAATATGTTAGTTGAGCTCTACTGGGGACCCCAACCTCCAACTGCAATCAATATTTCACCTTTTAAAGTACCATACATGCAGGGAAGTAAGATGGAACAGTCTCCCAAGGCTGTACAACTTAAATAACCAGAGTAGCAGAGAGGAAGAAAAATACATTTTTTTAATGGTAAAGCAAGACACACAAATTTAACTGCTTTGCTTGGACATCACACAGAAAGCAAAGCTTTCCTTAAAATACATTGATTACTTTGATTACAAGCTAAGCTATACATCCTCTCCAAATTAAACCTGAAACTTTCTTTTGGAAATCACTTTAACTCCCCACTTACACTGAAGCATTTTTGTTAAATGGTATCCAATACTCTTCCTAATTCTTTCCAATCTCAGTAACACTATGAAAAATAGCTATTCACAGTGTGTTATAAAAAGAGAATGTTTTGAGTTTTCACTAGCTGACAGTAAACTGCCTTCTTCTCTAAATACTGCTCTAAAACTGCAAATTACTCCCAAATTTCATACATACTGAGCAAAGGCTGTAAATCATTAAAATCACCAAATGGGTCACTTCCATTATGACCAAAGTATTACCCAATATTCCTATTGATATTCCGAAGCTTGTATTAGACAATCAATCAATCCCTTCGATTCAAAGAAATCTGGGGTTTGGACTAGATGACCTTGAAAAAGTCCTTTCCAACACAATCTGTTCTTTGATTCTATGATTTTATGAAATTGCAAGTACTTCTTGATACACACTTTTGTGAAATTCCAGAAGAAGGAAGGGAAGGACAAAATAAAACAATACATAACCACTTCAAATAACCAAGTATCAACCAGTCAGATTTTTTTTTTTATTCTCTTTGAAATCCACCTGAAAAAAATCTTTGCCATCAAAGACAATTATTGCATAATTTATTTTGTCTATTAGCAATCAAGGTGTTTTGCATTGTAAACAAAAAAGATCACTTCTATGTTTTACGTTCAAATCTTTTCACCACAGTGGCGATAAAACACTGAACACGTTCAGGTGAACGTTAAATATTCAGCTCTAAGTGGTGAACATACCCTGTTCACTGCACAGAAAGTGAGTTGCTGCTCTGCCATTGTAAGGGACTTCAAAGAAGTAAAATGTTTTTGAAATGTCTTACAACATTGTAGGGAAGCAAAGAGCAAGAATACTGGAGAGCTTTGGGCGTGACATGGCCATCTACGTGTACTTCCTCCAGACAAGTCAAAGGAGAGAGCACAAACCCATGCAAAATGCAGCCCAGTCAGATCTTATTCATAGGTCTTCACACACTGCAAGAAAAGTCAGCAAGTTAGGCTTGGCTTTCAGCATTTCTCAATACCCATTTTACAGAAGCAAGCAAAAATGCATCAAATAACGGACGTTGCCAAAAAGATCCTGTTTTCTCTGAGTTTCTGTTTCAAAACCTGACTACCACACCTAAACATAAATTGCAATTATATTTGTTTCCTTCTAAGCAATTGAGAATATACTTAAAATTGATGTATACATTTTCCACAAGAATCCTATTATCAGTTTGGTTGCGGAAATGTACTGGCTTTGAAAACAGTGGACAGTGGAGTAAATTGCAACACCTTGGCGTATGAAGCAGAATATATAAGAGATCCTTACAAACTCCTGCTTTTCCAACTTATCTCATTAACAAGAGCATTTCAGTATAACACAGAAGACCAGTGCCAATTAAAGCAGTTAATACTTCTTTTATTTGGTGTAGTTACAGTGAGATTCTGGAGAAAAGCTAAAAACTGCGTAAGACTGTAGAACTGGGGACTCAGTCCTTCACCAACCACTGCTTTATCATTTACACATAACCTTCAAGATGATTATAAACACCATCTCTTGGCACCAGAGATCTGTTAGTCTGCACCAAGTAGACTTTCAGCTCACGGCAGAGCATGTGAAAGCCAACAGGCATTCTGTGCCTTCTCTGAAGCCTCTTCAGTTGCAAAAAACACTGTAAACTTGGGAGAAATATAGTTTTGTTTCGAAGTGAAAAAGATTTTTAAGAAAAAATCCACTCCTAGCTAGCACGATAAGTAAAGGTGCAGTGGAAGAAGAATCCCCCAAAAGAATTTAGCATATACGGTCAGAATATGTCCCCCAATGTTTTTTTGTAACACAACGGTCATTTTCAACCGAATTTGTCAGATGTTGAAGGCTAACAACACTGAGGTTTCAACAACCTCTTGCACCTGTTTTCACTAGAAAACACAAATGCTGCTGGGGGAAAGCTGCATCATATGCTTAACCTCCATCTGTTACTAGAGAATCTAACACCAGAATACCAGGAAGAGCTGAACTGCAGAATCTCAATCAGAACACATTCTTGCTTAGACACCAGGAATCCGGTCATGCCATTGTCTCAGGTCAAAGGGATTCACTGGGTTTGGCAGTTTCAGGTTTGTTCCTCCTACAACCTTGACAGTGCTTTGCATACAGCCAGTGTCCCAATTTCTCTGCAAAATCATTAATTCTCTAAATAAAATGACGCTGAAATAACTATGGGAACCAGAAAATTCCCAACATTTTTAACAGATTGAAAGGGAATTGGTATATACTAATCAGGAACTGCTTTTTCTCAAGCCCATTTATAATACAAGCTGACAGTTTCATTTTCCCATGTTGATTGCAGTACCCTTTCCTCTTTTTGGCAGAACTTGACCTGACTAGAACAGCCTCCACACAGCCAACTTTAATGCAAGTAATCTACATCAATAGTATCAGCCAAAAGCAAAATCAAGGAAAACACCAGAAGGCAAAATTCATAAATGTATAAACATTGTTTGCAACAGCTGTCACTTCTTTTAGTGGAATAAACTATACAGAGTCTTGTGTTCACAGTATGGAACTAGAACCATGACATTTTCTTGACTTGATATATATTCCACCACGGACTTACAGGGAATTTGGAACAATTAATTAATTTCTCAGATCTTCTATTTTTACATTGAAAGGTTCGGTGACAGTCTGCCAAGTCCATTGTCACATCACTGTCTTCCATGGAATATTTGCTTTCAAGGTAACACAGACAACAATATAACTGTGATCCCATGCAAGTGATTCTCCATTTATGTTGACTTCCTGCAACGTAAGTTCCAAGGTGCAAGCTTGCACTGGCAGAACATATTCGTGGGCAAAGAGAGCTCTGAAAACATGAACAAGCTTAACACCTCAAACAACTGCAACAAGCCTGAAACAACAGTGCTAGAAAACACCAGCTGTCTTTCTTAGCTCATCTTGCTACAAAAGCCTACAGAGAGAAGTCAATAAGCATACATGTTTCGCAATAAAAACTCAGCCCAACAGGAGTTAACAAGTCTTTTTTATGTTTAGTTGAAAAAGATTAGGCTTCTAAATGTTAAAACGACTACAGAATTTATAGTAGTTTAAATAGCAGCATTATAAAAAAAGTCACCTCTCTGCTCTGTGTAAAGAACCTCTAGTTTCACTATGGCATTTAACCACTTCGGAAATAAATAAATAACGTTTACAGTTATAATAGTTACTATTATAGTTATTTATTATAGCTTCTTCTAAAAGCTACATTCAAACTACATAATCTTTAACCATATTCCACTATTTGAACTAGAATCAAGAAAAAAAGCCTGATTTATCTCACAGGATCCTTTAAGAAACTATTCAAAAGCCAGGGTTACATTTCATACTCCATACAATTGATGAACACAGAAAAATATTTCCCTAGTTCAAGACTCCCCTAACAATCCATGACATAAGACAGTATTCTGTAATACAGCATAACATCATGCAGTCCATAACATACTACAACAGTGAAACTAAGAAGTGCTTTAACATATTTCACTTGTGTTAACCTGTTCTTCAATTTAGCTTGCTTATGTATGGGCACGTAAGAGAGAAGTACAAAACTGATTTCCAATCACAGGAAAAGCCTGGATCTCACTTTCTCCAAGCCCCTAATCAGAAAGGCTAAGTAAGAGGAAGACAGATAATTGGTTTTCTTACCTCCATTAGGAGCTGGGTCAGGAGGATCCAAAAGGACACCTCCCCAACACCTTCCACTCCATCCTCCCTCTCTTTTAACTCTCACTTTTCTTTTCTTCTCCCATGTATCTCTCTGCTGAACAATTTCAGACTGAATTCTCTCTCGTTCTTCTTTTTTTCGTTGAGTAACTGCCTGGACTCTCCCAGTTTGTATCAGAGGAGCATTAAGACCAGGCCAGAGGAGGCCAGAACGTCCTTAAAAATAACAGAGAACAATTATGTTTCATTCCAAATTAGGATTGCAACTCCACACTCTGGAAGAAAGTAACAAAATGGTAAATCCTCACGGATTTCAAGCACATTTTCTGATGCGGAATTTATAACCATAAATAAGCATATCAAGATTTCTTGTTTGAAGACAAAAATACCTCATGCGGTTCTGATACCACAGAAAGGAACAAAATCTGTCCATTGATTAAATCAAGAAACACTACACACAAAAAGGTCAAGATGTCTTCAGCTCCTTATTTGTGAATCTACCTTCCCCAATTTCCTGGCCTCTATTGAGATTCTTCCTTAGCTTTTTCTTCCTTCTCTTTCCTCTTCCTTTCTTTACTCCCGCACCAGTCTCTGCCAAAGCTCCTTTCCACAGCTGATCCGCTGTCACTGAAATAAAAAAACCTTCCATAAGTAATGTACAAGTACAGCTTATATTGGAAACCGAGGCTGAACACAAAATTACCCTGAACTTGAAACTTGCTTGATCTTTGCTTTACTGGAACTTAAACCGTAGGATTACTGCCGTGCTAAGAAAGTAATTTCCTGCCATGTGCATATGTATTTGGTGCAAAGATGTGCCTCTGCTCCTGACAATCCTCCAATCAGACAGGCACACAGCCAAATGCACTTTTTTTACATGGATTTTCAAAATCGATTTAAAAGGTAAATATTCCTAACAAGTAGCCAGTAAGGTCATTAATTAGTAACTCTGGGCAGCAATACCTGGAAGCACTTATCCAAGGACAACGATCAATGACAATCAGCTTGAATCACCCCTAAAAATATCCTGGGGTTAGCCTGCTTTAAAAAGCCACAAAGCACAGAAAGTTAACCAAAACATAAATCTGCTGCTATTCTCATGTTCTGAAAATACAACATCCCCCTTATTGCCTTATTTATACAAAATGCAAAACGAATGTAAGGAGGAAGGAATGTAAAACACTTCAAACAGCCTCATCACAGAGCTCAGCCTTTGGTCAGGCCTCCTCACACAGTGGCTGCGTACCGGACCATGCACTGTCTTGACGTTTCACCCAACATGAGAGCATGACTTAGGAAGCACGTATTTAGTAGTTAACTTCAAACTACTCTTCACCCAGCTGATGGAAATGCAGGACACCAAGGGAAGTACACCAAAAGGAAGCTGATTATATGAAAAGACACCACAGATGATTATTTCACAGCATCACAGAATGGGTCAGGCTGGAAGGGACCACAGTGGGTCATCGGGCCCAACCTCCCTGCTCAAGCAGGGTCATCCCTGAGCACATTACACAGGATTGTGTCCAAACAGTTCTTGAATATCTTCAGTTAGGGAAGACACCACAACCTCCCCAGAAAATGTGTTCCTGTGCTCAGTCACTGCACAGTAAGGAAGTTCTCTCTCATGTTCAGGTGGAACTTCCCATGCATCAGTGTTTGCGCGTTCCTCTTGTCCTGTTAGCTGGCACCACCAAGCAGAGCCTGGCTCCATTCTCGACACCCTGCCCTCAGATACTGACAGACATTGATGGGGTCCCCTCTCAGTCATCTCTTCTTGAGGCTGAACAGGCTCAAGTCCCTCAGCCTGTCCTCATATGAGGAATGCTCCAGTCCCTTGATCAATTCCTGCTCCAGGAGTTCCTTGTCTTTCTTATCTTGAAGAGCCCAGAACTGGACACAGCTCTCCAGATGTGGCCTGACCAGAGCTGCGTAGAGGGGCAGGATCACCTCCCTTGACCTGCTGACAAGGCTCTTCCTAATGCACTCCAGGATATGACTGGCATTCTTGGCACAAGGGCACTGCTGGATCATGGACAGCTTGTTGTCCACCAGGACCCCCAGGTCCTTATCCCCACAGCTGCCTTCCAGCAGGTCACCCTCCAGCCTGTACTGGTGCTTGGAGTTATTCCTCCCCAGGTGCACGACCCTGCACTTGCCCTTGTTGAATTTCAGGCAGTTCTGCTCTGCCCATCTCTCCAACCTGCCACAGTCCTTCTGAAAGGCTGCACAGCCCTCTGGGGTACTGACTACTGCTCCCAGCTTTGTGTCATCAGCAGACTTGCTGAGGAGGCATCTACTCCTTCATCCAAGTCACTGATGAGTAAGTTAAACAATACTGGGCCCAGTATAAAACCTTGGGGTACACCACTAGTGACAGGCCTCCAACTAGACCCTGTGCTGTTGATTACGACCCTCTGGGATCTGCCATTCAGCCAGTTCTCAATCAACCTCACTGTGCACTCATCCAACGCACACTCGTTCAGTTTCCGGTGGGGATGCTGTGAGGGACAGTATGGAAAGCCTTGCTGAAGTTGGGGTAGACAATACACACTGCTCTCCCTTCGTCCATCCAGGTAGTTGTTTCATCACAGAAGGCAATTAGGCTGGTCATTTTTCACTGTTAGTCCAGACAAGGAGGTTCTCACCACAGAATACAGAAGTGTCACCATCGTTCTATTTGCAGATTAATGCTATCACATGTTTAACCCAGGGGCAATGTTATTCTGGCAGTTTAAATCTTGTCTTTTCTGATTTGTGTATTTAAAGTAAAAAAAAAAAAAAAAAAAAGGCTGTAAACACTTTTAAGCAGAGGACTTAAAATAACCACGCTCAAACTGCTGCAGTTTCCCATCAGCAATTCATTCTTGTTTAATTAATGCAATTGGGAGATCCTGTCCCACGGACTGGCAAATGCATTGGAACTGGAAAAGCTCTGCTGTGCTGACAACATGGTGAGGTGCCAACAGGAGCTATCCAGGATGCCCAAGGATACCACTAAGTGCCCAGGTTCATTTTTGTATTGACTAAGTTTGTTTAAGGTATCAAGGTGGTCCTTCCAAGGGTACGATGGACTCCTTTTCACTCAAAAATCCTTTTCAAAGTGGGAAGCACAACTGATTCTTTGTTGAGAATCCTGAATCAGACAATCAAAGCTCAGTACACCAGAAAGCAAGCACACACAACCCTGCAAGTCAGGAAGCTACAAGACAGAATTCCTTCAAGACAGCCAAGAGCAGTATGGCCTCCAAAGTCACTACATACCCAAGTAACATATTCTACAAATAGTACAACAAGGCAAAATATTTAATACAGATTTCAGCTATATTGCAGACAAGTGAAAATCTGTGTATTATTGACAAGCAGAAATGCCCATGGATAACAGCAACGTTTATCACACTCCTATGCTGTGAGGCACGAGTTGAATTTGCTCCTGGTAGACTTCAGTCCTCCAAAAAAGAATTTTTTGTCTGAAATTACATGCCCTTTTCGAGACATTCAAGTGAACTCTAATGTCCAGAGGTTTATGAGTAAAAAAAAATACCCCACGAACAGCAGCTGTATCAAACGGCTTTGAAACCAGTGTCTGAAATGTCAGGCACTGGAAAACCTTCCAGCTGACTACGACTAACTGATGCATGTAGCTGTGAGCTAAATGCAGGGGGTGGTGGGAGGAAAGCCAACAAAGAAACCCACCAACCCCCCCCCCGAACTTACATAGAAATGCATGACCTCCTTACCATCAGTTTTTTCAGGTAAGTAGGTATGATGCATGATTCAGTAATTCCACATTCTTAAGTGAACTATGCGACTATTCCATGACTTGGAAGGCTGATCATCAATCCTGTTAAGCTTCTTAGCTTATTCAGAAAGCACTGTGTAACCAGCAATTATTTTTTTTTAAATGATAATCCTGCCAGCCTGGAAACACGGAAATACAATAAAGGTGTTTACATTTTTCTTTGCAAGGTTATTTTTAAGCCGGAACAGTTCCCCAGTCTGCAGTTTGTGTGGCCTGACAAAGGGTCATAACAGCTACAAAGGAGGACTGCAGAGGGGCAGCAACAAGCCGTTGAGAGAAAAGAACAAGCTCTTGAGCTGGTACTACACTCAAAAAAAATTCTGCACTTTGAGCTGCACTCCAAATTTATTTACAATAAGATCACTTTAATTACAACATAGGAAATTAGCAAAGGTCACAGAGTAAGGAGATTGTCTTGTACCAAAGGAAACTAGGGAATGCCAGCAGACACAGCAAGAAGAGGTCAGACCGAGTCAAGTTTTGGCCTCAAGCACTGCATAAATTCTGACAAAATTAGAATCAAATGAAAACATCACATTTGGTACCAAAGTGTAGTTCATCTAATCAGTCTATAATAATATCATCATGTGTTTGGAAAGCAGCTGAATTTAATGAAACACATCAGAAGCCTACAGGCTACAGAGCTGAGTTCTTTATAAGATGGCAGATATCACACTGATTTTAAGACAAAGTGACAAGAATGGAATATGAAAGGGATAGGCTGTCATCAAGAAGATTACAATGGTGGGGACATTGCTTATGACAGACAGACAACACAGCAATGGAGAAAAATAGAAGTCTGACTACAAGAAAGGTCAATCTGACTTGGCAGCAAAGCGCCAAGGTGATTAGAGAGCACATACACAGGCAGGAGAAATGTCTTGAAGTGGAGGAAATAACTCCAACCAGAAGTGAGGATCACTGTACTGCTTTTCACATTTATAGAAATGTTCCAAAATGAAGACAGTACAGTAGATGTGCAGTCTCTTAGTGATTTATGACCTTACTTTATTTTGCCTTTGTAAAACAGGATGAATGCAATGCATTCCTCGAGAGCTAAAACAGAACCCATCATAAAAGCCACCACACATTTCTAGTCAGTCACCAAAAAGCACATAGCTACTAAGGAGGGTGGGGGGAAGTGTCATATATAAGATTTTACTTAATAGACTAGAGAGAAATCCATTACTGAATTTAGCTGATAGCATGCTTCATGCCAGCTGATCACTAACAACCACTAGGAGAGTCTGTATGACATCATTCAATCTTGCTTAGTGTACACAAAATATATTCGTAATATTCTGAAAAGGATTTGGGTTTGTGTCTTTTAATACTATCCCTGAATGTCAGGAATAAGACAAGTATTCACTTCAGACTAATATTAGATCACACCTGAGTAATTCACAAGTATGACCAACAGACTTACTATAAACCGTATCAGAAAACAGTACTGAAGCTACAATCAAATTTCTTTGTCTCCTGAAATATGAGTTTGCAGCTTGCTTAAGAGTACAAAAAAGACAAAGAGAAATAAGTTGAAAAACTGAAGGAAGTAAAAGAAAGAATCAATTTTGTAAAACAGCTAAGTAAGCAATTGTATAACTGTAACTCCTCATATCCTTAATGCTAAAACAGCAAAACTCTTCTTACAATACTGATAATGACAAAAGGTTACTCAGTAATTATTTATCTGCAGTGTTCATACTTAGAGAAAAATGCTTTAAAAACCGAAAAAATATGTATTTTTTTCATTCTGATCCTCAAGTTAGATTTAGCAGTCAAAATGAACAATTTAATCCAAAGAAAACTTCACACAAGACTACAAAAACGTAATATAAAACGTAATTAAGGAGCAGTCTTTCAGGAACTGATGTTTCTGAGAAAGAACACAGAGATTTCTACAAAGTACAACTGCTTCCATACTCCAAGCATCTAGAGACTAAATATGTTACTAGAGTACAGTTTTATATTGCTGGTCTAAATGATTCTCCCTTGATTGTTACAATATAGTTTTATAACCTCTGAAAAATCATCATGTTCTTTATTCTGTATTCTAACTTAAGAGGAAACATCACCCAGCAACAGAGAAATTCTTCTTTTCAAGGTCAGGCTGGATGGGGCTCTGAGCAGCCTGGTCTAGTGGAAGGTGTCCCTGGCCACAGCAGTGGTGTTGGAATGAGATGATCTTTGAGGTCCCTTCCAACCCAAACCATTCTGTGGTTCTGTGATGGCTTCCCAGGGGTAGCTAATGGAATTAATACCGTGAGCAGGAGAGCATAACTTTTATACAGCCCCAGTATCAAATAAAGTTCTTTATTCTCACATACAATTGGATACATAGGGAATGTTGAGAAAATTATGCTGGCTGCTTTAGATGATTGGGGTCAAAGACAACTCCCAATGCTGGCAGACATCCAAACCAATAAATGAAAACTGAACTCCTTCCTATAACGAGGACTGTGAAAAGGGGAAAGGAGGAAGGGACAGAAGCCTGGAATAAGAAGATCATTTTAAATTGTTTCATTACAAACTCACTGAAATACGACAAAGGACAAGAATAAATCCCTCTGTATGTTTTTGTGTCAGAATTGGAGGAGACAACTATCTGGATAACGCTCACAGATTGCCTAGGATAATTGCAATTCCTCCTATTTAAATGAATTCCTTCTATTTAAACCAGTTAAAATCTGAAAAATAATCGTTATGTTGAAGGTATAGGTGACCCTAATAACAAGAGCATAGTATTATTTTTAGAAGTAGGATGGAAGATAAATAAGCATTCACTAACAGGATAGAAAAGTATAGTCCCCTTTCTCAGTCACAAAGCACTGTCATTTGGTTGACATTTCATTTGAAAACTATGTCACGTAAAACGGTCATATCTGCATTTTAAATGTTACCACTTCTAAAGCAACTGCACTGCTAGAGGATATGGGTGATTTATACTGTTTGTATCTACTTCATTTGAATCCTGAAGATTTCATTTTCTACTTCTGTTAGAGGAACAGTTCTTAGAATACCTGTACTTGGAAATATAAACCTCTCCATCTTCTGAATCTCATGGCTACTGTCTCTGCTGAATACCTAAAGGAGGTACACTTTAATTTTTCCACGTTGTTACATCTTATTAGACATGCCAATAGTTTTCAGGAGTAAAAATAACTTGTTTAAAAATAACTTGTTTAAAATTTTATTAAGTCAAGCAGCACAGATGCCATCACAACAAATATTTTTAATTCAGTCATTAACAAGACATCTGGAAAAATTCCTGGTAAAACAGAGCTCATCTAGAGTTTGTGAATATGAACATAAACCTAATTAAGGAAACAATCTAACCTACAAATTGTAATCACATTGCAATCATCTCTGGTACTTAAATGTAAGATAAACAAAATAACAACAGTGCTTAGCTTCTTACATATTCTCATTATTGCTTGTCTGAATGAGTTTTTCCTGCAGGTGGCATTCTTCGAAAACCTTTACCATGCAGAACCTGTGGTTCACACTGCAGCCTTTTGTAAGTCTTTGGAGACCTCTCTACCCTCAATTATTTGACATCAGTCAACATTGAAAATTTACTGAATAAGAGCAACAGGCAGGGAGCATGACTGTTTAAACCCTATTTCTTTAGCAAATGTAAAGAAAAAAAATACAGTATTCTGCCACTCAGGTGATGAGAATAGGAAGACACCACCAGTTCTGAAACCCTGATTTTGCAGAGCTCTTAAATCCTATGCATTATGAACAGTCAAAGTACTTAAGACTCTCAAATTGTTGCATTTATCTCCTCCAGAGATTCAGTCCTTACTATTCCTTCTATTCCCCTACGGGTAGGATAAGGAAGCACAAAGCAGGTGAAATGGCCCCCCAGTTATCTCACTTCACAGCCCTGAGTGCGAACTGAAACAGTCATCATTTCTCAATTTTGTTAAGCATGGGTGTAATTCCTTTCGGGACTGGAGGAAAACACTGCAGCTGATCAGACAATGAGCAGCACATTATCAAGGGTTTTTGTTTAACACATCATTGCATTTCAGTTACTTCATTTCTGTGACAGCACGGCTTGAACAGTACGTCTTGCCTGTGGCCCAAAAATAATTTAGAAAACAAACACACCATTTATATTCACAATAAAGGACTAGGAACAGAGGGAGAAGTGCTTCCCCCTTCCATCTAATGACACATATTGGATGGATTCGCTGTGACATAAAACAAACCCTTGCTTGCTATTAAAGGATAATAAATTGACTTTCTGCATGCACTTCTGTCAATACCTCTAGTTGCAACTACAATCTTAGGAGATAGAAAAAAGTTACTATGCATATATTTTCATGACTGTGTCTCTCCAAAGCAGTATTTGCTTTTCTTCTTCTTTTTATTACAGTTAATAATTTTTATCCAACTCCAGACTTACATGTATTGAAGAAACTGCTTTTTCTGCATTGCTCAACTGTCACATTCCAGGGGGCAGAAATGGAACACCGTGTCTGGAAAGTCCATGCCAGGCTAGAATAGGAACAGCAGCTCCCTTTCACTGGCACAGAAGCAAACCCTAAGAACAAAAACAGAAAAGTATTTATATATATATGACATTTTCTTCCTTAAAACATTACTTTCTGCAAATATACGCACCAGAAGAAAAAACAGTCATTTTCAAAGGGAATCAGACTCAAACCTTTTGTATTGAAGTGCAAAGCAGAATGTGGGGGAAATATATTGCAATAGAAAATGTCACAAGGAGCAGAAGGCTAGAAGACTTCTAAGCCCTCAAAAAGTAGAAATATTGTCCTACCAGCAAAATGTGCAACCACGTTCCTGGACATAAAGGTGATAACTAAATACATCATAAAACCATGTATGTGCTATGAAAACCAGATCTGAAATCGCGCCAATAAACCTGCTCAATATCTTCATTAATGGCCTTAGTGCTGGGGTAGAGTGTACCCAGAGCAAGTCTGCTGATGACACAACACTGAGAGGAGTGGAGATACACCAGAGGGTCCCGCTGATTCTTCACAGGTTGGAGAAATGGGCTGGAATCTCATGACGTTCAACAAGGGAAGGGCAAAGCCCTGTACCTGGGAAGGAACCACACGAATCAACTCCTCCTGGGGGCTGAACAGCTGGAAAGCAGCATGGCAGAAAAGGGCTCAGGGGATGCTGGTGGCCACCAAGTCAACCATAAGCCAGCAACGTGTTCTTGTAGCAAAATAGGCCAATGGCATCCCAGGCTCTGTTAGGACTGTTGCCAGTGGGTTGAGGGAGGTGATCCTTCCCCTCTAAGCAGCATCAATGAGACACACGTGGAGCACTGTGTCCAGTTCTTCATTACAAGAGAGACTTGGACATAGCAGAGAATTGGACATTAGGAAAAAGTTCTTCACTGGGACAGGCTCCCCACAGAAGTGGTCGCAGCACCAGGCCTGCCTGAGTTCAAAGAGTGTCTGGATGATGCCCTTAGTCACACGATTTAGTTTTAGGTAATCCTTTAAAAAGCAGGGAGTTGGACTCGACAATCATTACCGGTTTCTTCCAACTTCAGATATTCTACAAGAAAGTCCAGCAAAGGGTCACAGAGGTGATTAGGGACTGGATAATTTCTCATTAAGAAGAGTTGGGAACATTTAGTGTGGAGAAAAGCAGGCTCAGGAGAGATCTTACCTATGTAGATAAATACGTGAAGGGAAGGTAAAAAGAAGAGAAAGCCAGGCTCTTCTCACTAGTGCCCAGTGATAGGACAACATGGGTATAATTTAAAAACAGAAAATTCCATATGAGCATATGAAACTTTTTTTTTATTCCCTACTGAACATGGCCCTGGGTAACCTATTCTACCTGATCCTGTTCTGTGCCGTGAGGGTGAACTCGACGATCTCCAAGCTTCCAACCTCTACTCTTCTGTGATTCTGTGAATTTGTGAACTTACTCTGGCATTCTGAAAGGAGAATGCACCTTCCCCATGGCCCTCCAGATTTGATTATTGCAAGGACAGCCAATTACACATGCTGTTATCATCTCCAGAAAATATTTACTTCAGTTTAGCAAGGTGGTGCAGATAATGCAGAAAGTTTGCTATTCCACTAGCCAAAGGGAGCGTGTTAAAACTGCTAAGGCTCAGGTGCTTACCTGCAACAAGGAAAGCAGGATATACTTTCATTTATTCACCAGTACAGAGAGCTTGTTCTTCAGAAGCAAGGAATCCATATTTTTCCTACTTAAATCATCAAAGACTGTGCATATTCAATGAAATGGGCTATACTCTCTTGAAATCAATTATTCAACTTTATTCAGAAGATGACAATTTAAAAAAAAAAATCTACTTCTTCGTAAACTACATTTAAATTCATTTCAGCTAGATTTTAAAAACAGAAAATAAGCATGACTTTTGTCATGTTCTGTCACATGTCATGAACATGAATATGTCAACCTTTTTGAAATCAGGACAATAGCTCCCTCTAGGCCAATAACAGTTCAGTTAACTGGGGTAATGTAGCAGGAAGTTCTAAAAAATTCCTCTCAAAATAACTTAAAATGTAAATTTATCATCATTTATATTCACCATTTTACTGCCCATTCACTCAGCCTTCAGTAACCCTGTAGGCAATAAAATTCTGACAGAATGGCTGGGGCACAGAAGAAAAAAAAGTCAGAAAAAGAAGAAACCAAATAAACACAGTTGTGATAGAAGACGGCCAGAAGACCTGATCTCGGCTTCACTGCAACCAGTGACAAATCTCCTAGGACACAACCGTTTGTAAAGTGGGAGCAATTCCTACTTCTAAGACTGGCAGTGAAAGAACTCCCTTCTGAGCTGGCAATCAAAACCGCATGGCTAGGAAAGCCCACAGGAGCTGTGTTGACCATATTCTGCACACTGGGAGAAAAGCTGTTTTGGAGCCTGAACTGAAGCGGGACAAGAGGGTGGAGGAAGACGCGGCAAAAAAACCCCACATGATTCCCAAAGTCTAATGCACTGAGTGCTGGTATTTAATAAAGTGTACCAACACCCTTCTGTACACATACTGCCACCAAGGGAAGAGACACTTTGAAAGGAGAGCACTTCAAATCACAGCACACATATCTACCCGAGCTAAGCATGGAACACCAAAGTAACCAAATCAAAAAGAGTTAGAGGATCCCACCTGAGAAAACACAGATGAATTTAATAAATAATTTAGGAGCAGTTGAAGCCTTTTATTTTTCCTGGCCTACCTGCAAGAAATTGTTGGGGTTTTTTAAGGATATACTTGTGACTAGAGAGTCAAAATGTTTCCCTCCAGTAGGGAAATACCACTAGCCTGTTTTCCAGCCCCTCCCCCAAATGTTCAGGCTTTAATTGCAGTTTGGCTACAGAATGGGTATCACTTCATTATAGATTGCCCTGACAAAAAGAGACCTGAAACTCATTAATTACGTAGCTTTTTCTTTTTTTTTTTTTCTTAGGACTGGAGGCAAAGAAGTTTTTAGAGGACTGTGGAAGCTAAAAAAAAACCTAGAGGACTTTATTTTGCTTTTTTAAGGTGGGGAAGAAGGAATATGCTCTACTGAAAGCAAAAAAAACATGCCTAGCTTCCAGGTTTTCCAACAGAACGCTTTAATATACTTTTACTAATGTAATCTGGTCTTCATTCCCACTTCAGTAGTTTTCCCTGGAAAACACACAGGCATTCATTCAGTTCATTATCACTTTGTAACTTAAGTGTATACAATCTACTTAGGCTGTGTAGAGGATTGTGAGACAGGTTCACCAAGATTTATTAGCAGGGTGCATTGCTGTTGGCACACAGTGACTCTCCAATGCTGCAGATGACTTCCCCCTTAAGAATTTCCCATTTTCATCAAGATCCTTGTAAACTCCTTACTGGATACATGCAGGCTGGTTGGCTGTTAAGCAGTATGAACATATACCCTAATGAAACCAAAACCTACAATCCAGAAGAGAGGAAAGGGAAGAAGAGAACTTTTTTCTGCTCCTGCCAGAAGTTACCCAGCAGTAACTGGGATTCACAGCTGCAAGATCTTAAGGACATCAGTATGGGAATAAGGGGAAAATACTGTCCCAAAGGCTCTGAAACAGTGCCAGGGCTGCTGGAGTGAATGGGGACAGAGCTGCTGAAAGGCACAGTGAAGTCATCAATAGAGGGCACTTAGCAATACAAAGGCTCAGGTACCCATGGCATTACATTAACTACACCTACACCACCTCAAGTTTGTCCAAACCTCAGCAGCATTCAGTGCTTAAACACACTGTAAAATGGGAAAAACTTAGAAATTTTTATCTTAAGGGAGCATGCAAGTAAAAAAAAAAAAAAAAAATCTCAAAAGTAACTACAGAACTCAGAAAATGCCACTCAGCAGAAGTTTTCAGTTGTACAGTATTATTTCCCATCTATCAAAAAACAATTTTCCCAATTTTCTGACCAAAATTTTAGGACAGATCCAGAGTCAGCTCCAATCTTCAGTAGAAAAAAATATACATGTTTTCCCTTACTCCTAAGTACACTTTAACCTCTTCTGGGAAAAAAAAAAAAATAACACATTTGAGTTTTGAAAAGCGACTGAAGAGGATTAGAAACCAGAAAGAAATGCTTACAGAATTGGAGGAAACAAACTTAAGATTCCTACCAACTAAAAATATCCAGGATGACATAAGAGGAGAAAGGTAGAAAGAACGGGAAGAAACCAATATATGGACAACAAAGCAAACCACCTCACTCCACTATCTTAAGGCACATGTTACTGCCCATGTTACTCCGATGGGGTAACAGACGACTGATACAGGTTTCCAAATGCTCAGCTGGCCTGACCCAAACCCTCTAACGATGAGTAAGACTTGCATGCTTAAACTCCATTTATGATATGAAGTACATGTTTACTGCACATGAAGAAAATATGGAAACTGCTATGTAATGACAGCAGCAACCTTGTCCACTGATGATACCGTGAGTGTAAAGCTTGTTATTTTATTTGGTGTTTATCACATTTCCTACCCTAAAAAAGAGTAACACATGCAAGAGCAACTAGCTTGACACTACCTAGCAAAATGCAAGTTTTAGGAAAACCTGACATTTAGTTAGAAAATTCAATTAGCATTGCTTCGATGCAAAACTGAACTCTTCTCTAGCTCTTGTAGGCCCCTGAGTGATTGAACTGACAGGGGAGCGTGTGCAGTTGTGGTGTGTTCTGATCCAAGGCACCAACAGAGCAGCCCCCACTGGGCTGTTTGTTGGCTTTGAATTCATCCCTGGCCTTTTAATGCTGTGCCACAGCAACCACCGATAAAGGGTCACAGATGCAGCTGCGCTCAACGCACCCTAACACTCTTTTTCTACACTGGAATTGATGCAGTGGAAGGAAAAGCAGTGCAAGGGCTTATCAAACTCAAGTACACTTTGCCAACGACCAGCCACCTCAGAATCATGGGAACACTCCTGATCTCCCTGGTCCCACAGCAGCCCTGCAGTGTAACCCCAGAGCACGAGGCAGCAGGGGCTGCTTTCACCTGGTTACACCTCAGATCCATGGGAAGGCAGCAGGGACACTGCAAACCCCCTGTCCATGCTGCCATGCATTTACACGGATGGATGGATGGATGTGCACATGGACGTATGGATACGCACATGGATGGATGTACACATGGATGTATATATGCACACATGGATATATGGACGTGTACATGGATGGATGTATGGATGCGCTCATGAACAGATGTACACATGCATGTATGCAGTACACATGGATGTATGGATGTGCACATGAACGGATGTATACACGGATATATGGATGTGCACGTGAATGGACGTACACACGAATGTATTATGTACACATGGATATCTGGATGTGTACACGGATGGACAGATGGAAGGATGTGCACATGGACGGAAGCACACAAGGACGAAGATACACATGGACTTATGGATGTACACATGAAGGTACGGACGCGCACACGGATGAATGGATGTGCACATGGACATATGGATGTACACGTGGATATATATATGTACACACGGACGGATGAATGTGCACACGCAGCGCGCCCCCCTCGATCTGCGGGGCACCGTTCGGGGCCCGGCCTCCCGCGGACCAGGGAGTTGCCAGGGCACACGGACCCGCGGGCGGTAGCCGCTCCCTCCCCGCCGCCCCCCCCTCGGCCCCGCGCTCCCCCGTCACCCCATCACCCCTCCGTCCCGCCCGGAGCACACCCCGGGCCCCCGTCACCTCTCCATCCCGCCCGCAGCGCTCCCCGGGCACACGCCCGCCCGGCCGCCACCACCGCCGCCGCCATATTGGCGCCGCCGCTCCCGGCACCGCACCGGGGTGCCCCGCTCGCTGCCTGATGAGAAAGCGCGGCAGGCGGGAGAGCGGCTGCGAATAAACCGGGACGGGGAGGCACAAAACAGGGGCGGGCACTCGGCTGAAGCTTTACGGGAACTCTCCCGCCGCCCCTGCCCCTTCCCGCGGGCACCCGCGCCGGAGCGATCCAGCAGGCAGGCAGGCAGGCAGGCGGCGAACAGCCCCGCAGGGAAAGCCCGGCGGTGGCTCCGCGCGTGTGACCCCGGAGCCGTCGGTGGGTTGTGCTGGAGCGGGGAGCGCTGGGAGGGAACTGCGTGAAAACTGCTTTTTTTTCAGTGGTGAGGGCACTGCTGTGAGACTGTGATGGAGGCGAGGGCATTTAGTAACGCCTTTCTTTTCCGTATGTTGTTTGGGGGGCGGGGGGCGAGGGAGGGATATTTCCGTTAGTGGCCCAGGATGGAGCTCTGGGGTTACAGTCGGTGGGCACTGAGGTTTTTCTCAGGTGCTTCTTTTCCACCACCGTTTGTGTCTCATCGTTTTGTTATGGGTGATCAATAAATTTGCTCAATCAAACAGAAGTTGGTATAAGCACATTGAAATAGTTAAAAGTAGATGCTTTAATTGCAGGCCCAGATTTGCAAAGGGAAGGGGAATGGGGGTTCGGCTTGCTGAGCAGTTTATGTCTTGTCTTGTAATGTTGCGAAGGACCAACCACAGCGACAGTTGACCTTGTGATTCTGTAAGTTCTTTGTTCTAAGTATCTTAATAGAAATAGGATGCATTCACAAGTGAGGAGTGAAAGATTGCAACTGCAGCAATTTATTGGAAGCTTCACAGACTAAACCCCCCGCTCGGACTGAACCCCAGCAACGGGACCTGGCAACAAGAACCAGCAACAGGACAAAGCCCGCGAAACCAGAACCAATGTTCTGGAAGCCTGTGAAATGGAGTCCAATAATAGACTTGAGGGGAGAGGAGAGTAAAAGGGGTATAAAAAATGGGTCCTGACTTGTATTCGGGGTTGACTGCTGGCGGAACAGGAGTTTCCCCCGGTCACCCAGCGCGCTGATTTGCTCATTTGTCTTTTTAATAAACTTTTCCTATCTTTTTAAATTACAATATCTAGTCTCTTGACTATAACAGTTTGAACTGCGCTTTTAAAGGTTGTTAATGCTTCATCTTCCAGTGCTTGGAATAAATGCCGGCGTTAAAGAAGTGGTTAGATTTCTGGTCTCACTACAGTAGTACTGTTGTTCACAAAAATTATATTCGCTACCCAGTGTGCAACAATCCAATAATTACACACGAGAGAGAGAGAGATGGATATTTATTTCAGAGTTGTGCAAGCCTCTGAGCTCGGTCGTATTCCACAAATTAAACACACCCAATATCAAAACTTTTTACGATTTATGCATTTTAGCGAACAAAGCAATAAGTGTTCATTTGCTACCAGTTACCCAGTTCTCTTATTAATTACTATTCTATTGATTAATGATTTTCCCGCTTCTCAGGCTAATTAGTCCACATGCTCAGTGCTTCTCTTCTTTTGAGGTTGGTTTCTTGGATCAGTGCACTGAGTCGGTGGTCACAATTTGCCCCTGCCAGAATTACATTTTACCCAGTCAGAGCTGATTCAGCACAGTTGCTGAGTTGGCTTTATTAGTTTCTTCCTTATCTTGGGAGTTTTGCCAAATGTCTTTGTGGCCCTGCATTTTTTGTGTCCACTCTCAGTGGCGCATCCTCCTTCCCAAGCTTTGTTAACCTCCCCCTAGGTCTGAGATCACTGAAGCATGTCCAGCCCTAAGCCTTAACAAGGCAATTCTACCAACAAGTAATTTGTTTTTCTAGTACCTGGACATCACTTAGAGCTCACTTGTTAGCTGTGATCTGTTTCATGAATTAAATTTCCTATCTTGTTGATTAGTCTTGAAAGTATACAAAGATCAAACATCAAAAAACATCCTTTCTTAAGCAAATTTTACGTATTCCACATTTTAGAACAGTACCTCTTTCTATGCCTGTCCAACTATGGAATTGTGTTCAGTTCACGACAAAGCTGAAATCTTGGTGACTGTATTTTTGCACCGTTAAATGTGCAATAGACTGTGATAAAAAGCTACACCTATGTCCCTCTGATTTTGAAAGACCTTGTTGGAAGATCTTGCATCAATGTGTTCACCATTTTCCTGAGCTTTCTGGAATGAATAACAGAATTACAGAATCATTTAGATTGGAAAAGACTTCTGAGATCATCAAGTCCAACCTTTGATCACCACCTTGTCAACTAGACCATGGCACTAAGTGCCACATCCAGTCATTTCCTGAACACCTCCAGGGATGGTGACTCCACTGCCTCCCTGAGCACTCCATTTCAATGTTTAACAACTCTTTCCCTGAAGAAATTCCTCCTGATGTCCAGCCTGAAACTACCCTCATGCAGCTTGAGGCTGTGTCCTCCCATTCTGTCACAGGTTGCCTGGGAGAAGAGACCAACCTCCACTTTGCAACAACCTCCTGTCAGGCAGTTGTAGCGAATGATGAGGTCTCCCCTGACCTTCCTTTTCTCCAGGCTGAACACCCCCAGCTCCTTCAGCCACTCCTTGTAGGACTTGTGCTCCAGACCCTTCACCGGCTTTGCTGACCTTCTCTGGACTTGCTCCAGCACCTCAGTGTCCTTCCTAAATTGAGGGGCCCATAGGTGGACACAGCACTCGAGGCTTGGGCTCACCAGTGCCCAGTGTAGGCAAAGAATCACTTCCCTGCTCCTGTTGGCCACACTGTTCCTGATACAGGCCAGGATGCCATTGGCCGTCTTGGCCACCTGGGCACACACTGGCCCATATTTAGCCATTGTTGACCAGCACCCCTAGGTCTTTTTCTGCTGGGCAGCTTTCCAGCCANTCCGGTGGGAAACTTCCCAGGCACTCTGCCTCCAGCCTGTAGCACTGCATGGGGTTGATGTGGCAAAGTGCAGGACCTGGCCCTTGGCCTTATTGAAACTCATACCATTGCCCTTGGCCCATCAATCCAGATCCTGTCCAGATCCCTCTGCAGAACCTTCCTGCTCTCCAGCAGATCAGCACTCCCCCCCAGCTTGCTGTTGTCTGTGAATTTACGGAGAATGCACTTGATCCCTCCATCCAGATCATCAATAAAGAAAATGAACAGGACTGGGCCCAACACTGATCCCTGAGGGACACCACACACCACCAGTGACCAGATGCCAACTGGATGCAGCCCCGTTCCCCACCACTCTTTGGGTCTGGCCATCCAGCCAGTTCCTAACCCAGCAAAGGGTGCACCTGGACAAGCCGTGGGCTGCAGCTTCTCCAGGCGAATGCGGTGAGAGACACTATCAAAGCGTTACTGAAATCCAGGTAGACAACATCCACAGCCTTTCCCTCCTCCACTCAGAGGGTCACCTGGTCATAAGATGAGATCATGTTGGTCAAGCAGGACCTGCCATTCCTAACCCCTTGCTGGTTGGGCCTGATCCCCTGGTTGTCCTGTATGTGCCTTGTGATCGTACTTAGGATGATCTGCTCCATAACCTTGTCGGGCACTGATGTCAGGCTGGCAGGCCTGTAGTCCCTTGGATCCTCCTTCAGGCCCCTCCTGTAGATGTGTGCCCCCCTGGCCAACCTCCAGCCATCTGGACCACCCTGGTTTGCCAGGACTGATAATAAATGATGGAGAATGGCTTAGTGAGCTCTTCCACCAGCTCCCTCAGTACCCTTGGATGAATCTCATCCAGTCCCATAGACCTGTATCTAAATGCACTTCAGGAAGTGCTTAGGACCCTAAACTCACTCAAAGCAGGGCTAAGAAGAGGACCTGGCAGTAGAGTATTGCTGCACACACCCTGCACCCTTTGGTGCACTCTCCTTGGGGTGGGATCCATCTCCTGCACAGTGCCTACCACTGTGGCTATGAGGTATTACTATACCAAGGATGAAAAGGCAGAATGCTAGGGAATGAATTCTTGCTGTTTCAGAACAGTGTTCAGGCCAGGGAAAATTTTGCTGGAGAGGCTTCACGGCAGATTTTTTCCTTCTTATTTTTCTCCTTTCTGTGCAGCGAAGCTGGTGGAGTTGTTTGTCTAAGCACCCTCTTCTGCAACACGGGCATGTTCATATACTGCATTACCATTCTTCTTCCTGACGTACTAGTTTCAGTATTAAAGACTACGGTGATAACAAATAGCTTAATTTGCATTAGTGAGCAGAAGCACACAACCTACAACATCTTCAGTATTTGTCAACATGCTCAACATGTAACACAGTGATTGCTATGTACCTTATTGAACAAAAATTCACCGAGAAGCTGTAAAGAAGCATTTCCTCTAGTGTACTGGCAGAGCAGCTGCTGGCAGAAAATTGATGCAAGACATAATCTTTTAAACAGGATTTTTGTCTTATCTTCTGGCACTTTAAATATGCCCATTCTCACAGCATTAAGATACCACAGTATATCAGGACATAACCCTGACAGTGTCACTAAGGATAAAACCAATTAGTCTCCAATAAAATCCTGCAGATATTTTCACTGTGGTATTTATTTCCAGTTCTTCCTTTTGGAAGTAATTTTGTCACATAGAGAATCAATCTCTCTTTTACATTTATGCACTGGGTGATCTTATGGAAATGCCACTTTCTGTGCATCATTTACCAAAGAGAAAGAATTAGCCGTGTACAAATTTGTTGCACAGGCAGTGAAATGACTGTTTAGTCACTATACCTTGTTATTCTGGTGAAGGTGGTCAATGCCAGCAGTGTAGGGGGGAGTGTGTCTGTGTCTTGTGTCAATGGGAATTGGTTTATGCACTAACCAGTCTCTCAGAATGCTGCATAGATTAAGAAGATGAAGAAAAAGTGATATACAGTCCTGAAAGCTGGTTCCTGAAGTTTGTCTTCAAGACCCAACTCAAAGAGGACAAACTTCCTCCTTTGTGAGACTTGTTTATTACACTTATTTTTCTCCCACCCCCTCTAAAAATGGAGCTACATTTTAAGAAAAGACTTTCCAAAAGGCTAAAATATCTTGGAGCAAAACCTTCCAAGTTTGAAAAGTTAACAAACTTGTGAATTTAATCAGAATGGTTTTGTGGTTTGGGAGTTTCACTTAGACCCTCTTAAAAACAATCTGGTTCCATTAGCTCTGAACTATTATTCTCTTACTTGGTTGGACCTGAAGTTCTCTCCTTGAGAGCACCTCATAGAAACACATCTCCTGTGAGAAAAGGCTGGAAGAATTGGGATTGTTCAGCCTGGAAAAGAGGAAGCTTCAGGGTGAAACATGAGATTAGCTCAGTTAGAGCATGGTGCTAATAATGCCAAAGTCATGGATTTGGTCCCTGTATGGGCCATTCACTTGGATGGACTTGACGATCCCTGTGGGTCCCTTCCAACTCAGAACATTCTGTGACCTAATTGTGACATTCCAATACCTGAAGGGAACTTAAGGAAACTCAGGGCAAGACTACTTACAAGAGCACGTAGTGACAGGACAAGGGGCAAGGGATTCAAATTGAAAGAGAGTAGGCTTAGATTAAATGTTAGGAAAAAATTCTTTACTATGAAGGTGGGGAGGCATTGGAACAGGTTGCCCAAGGAAGCTGTGGGCACCCCATCCCTGGAGCTGTTCAAGGCCAGGTTGAATGGTGCTCTGAGCAACCTGGTCTAGTGAAAGGTGTCCCTGCCCAGGGCAGGGAGTTGAAACTAGATGATCTTCAAGGTCCCTTCCAGCCCAAACCATTCTATTATTCTCTCCACAGAATGGGAAATAGCATCTCTCTGTGTGCCCTGAGCTCCACAGAGACACAAATAGCCTGCAGAAGTTTTGTCTTAGGGGCTGGGGTCCAAGAAATGCACCTAGTGCAAGTGCTTGACTCCTGAGCAAGAAGCTAGTGTGGGTGATGCTATGAGAAGCTGGAGGGAAAGCAAATGACTCAAGTCACTGCTAGCACCTGGTTAGTGCCAGCACTAACCATGGCACTGTCACGGCAGACAAGAAAGGATGTACCCTTTGTGAGGAAAAGGAACCAGGACCAGCCCAGAATGTGCTGTTAAAACATGTTGCAACCAACCTTCTCCCTGCGATGAGGAAGCTGAGGTGGAAAAGCATCACTCCACAAGCATCCATCAGGCAGCCCGGTGCTTTTAGTATCCCACTGCACTCCTGCGAGACACGTATCAGGTCTGTCCTGCACTGGAGTACTTTCAGCAAAGTGATGTTATCAGCTATTTCTTTGCTGTCTCAGGGTAGAGGAAAAAAATCCCATCATATCTGATAACTGATTAGAGCCAGCGTTGGCCATCGATGTGTGAACAGTGCTGCCACTGGGAGAGACACCAGTGGAGGCTGATAATGGACCATTCAAGGGCAGGCTGTCTGCTCCAATAAAGGAAGAATAGTGCACTCTAACACCAGCAGACAAAATTTCAGAGATGTGATTTTGTTTAGGGCTCTCCTATCTTTGAATAGTAGTGAAGTCTCAATCTAGTTAATTTGTTTCTGCAAGACTGATAAATTTAACAACTGATAACAAACACTGGTTTTGCCTCGCTCATTGCCTGTAAATCTCTAATGTTTAAAGTCACTCCCCAATGTACATTTTCCCATTGTAAAAGCAATGTGTGCCACTGCTTCGGCTCCTCCTTGGTAGGAGCCTCAGATATGCAAGGAGAAAGTATAATAGATTCTCCATGGAAACCTGCACTTTAACAGTTTGCTTTTGTACGCGTTGGGGACTGATGTGAGCACCATCGAGAATCCTGTTTCAACAAGGTGTCATTAAAGATGCCAGAGGATGGTGTCAACAGTATCCAGGAGGCCATGAGGGTATACTTTGCCAGAGTGCTGCTGCCTTTTAATACCAGGGTGTTTTTAGAGCTTCTGCCAAAACCCTGTGTTTCTCCTCAGCCAGTCAGCAGTAACTGGCACACCGTCTCCCAGGTGGTCAGTCCTTTGTTTTGTGCCAGCAAAATCAGCTATTCCCTTTGCAAAGGCTACCCTACTGCTGCTGCCTTTGTTTGTGTTGTGGTTTAAGCCCAGCCAACAACCAAATCCCACACAGCTGCTCAGTCACTCCCCCACCAGCAGAATCAGGGAGAGAATTGGAAGGGTAGAAGCTGGAAAACGCACGGGTTGAGATAAAGACAGTTTAATAGGAAAAGCAAGAAGCCCTGCACACAAGCAAAGCAAAACAAAGAATTAATTCATTGCTTCCCATGTGCAGGCAGGTGTTCAGCCATCTCCAGGAGAGCACGGCCCCATCACGCGTAACAGTTACTTGAGAAGACAAACGCCATCACTCCAAACATCACTGCCCTCCTCCTTCTTCCCACCACTTTATATACTGAGCATGATGTCATATGGTGTGGAATACCCCTTTGGTCAGTTTGGGTCACCTGTCCTGGCCGTGTCTCCTCCCAGCCTCACATGCACCCCCAGCCTCCTCGACATTGGCACTATGAAAAGCAGAAAAGGCCTTGGCTCTGTGTAAGCCCTGCTCAGCAGTAACGGAAACATCTCTGTATTATCAACCCCGTGTTCAGCACAAATCCAAAACACAGCCCCATACCAGCCACTGTGAAGAAAGTTTACTCAAGTCAAAACCAGCACAGTTTGCACGGTGTTTCATTTCCTCCTCTGCTGTGCCAGTCTGTGGAGGCTCCTGTGCTGTAAAACTCCAATATTGCTACAGAGTGTATCTCTGGGACCAAAGATCAGTTGCCAAGGAGAATGGCAATGACAATACATCTCTTTGCTAATCTAGAGGTGCTAAACAACTGCTGAAACCAGTCAGCTTTCAGTATTTTGAAATCTTCAATGGGTGTTTAATACAAGAACAATCCTGCCCTGATCCGTATCCTTTCTCTGCCTCTGTGTCTCTCTCCCTTTTTTTTTTGGTCCATTTGTCTCACATTTGACTGATCATTTGCTTTCTTCAAGAGTTCTGGGTACTTGACATTTCTTCTTATTTGGGCATAAGCGTCAGTTTTATAGAGGTGGTGACATGAGAATCCCAGGTGTCCGCATTATCAGGGATCTGCATGACGGATTTACAGCAGCTGTAAAGGTGCTGCATCTAAAAAGATTGTGTGATGTGGCACCAGGTGAAAACCTTGTTTTCTTCCCAGTAAAAACATATGGCAACATTTATATCTAGAGCACTTGCTGGTTTCTCTGCCTGGTTACTCTTCCGCTTTTGATACGTGGCTGGTCAGCATGGGCCTTGCAACTGCTCGTTGTGCTGAGAATCACGCAGGAAAATGAGCAGGTGCACTCGCCATTCAAACAGTTAACACGCAATTGCACAGTGGTATTGCTAATTGAGCCAAAAGAATGCAGTGGCATTCCTTGGTGTTTAATTGTTTTGAGATGGCATCTGTGAGTCCCAAAAGCCACTGCCAGGCTCTTAGCAGAGCGCTGTGAAACCAGCAGGTAGCTGATTGGAAAGGTTAATGTGACTACTGCCATCATTTCTCTTGTGTTACTGAGGTAAACATCAATAACCTGCCAAAGCGAAAGCTGGAAATAGATTGAAACTTTCCTGTGGCCAGCTCCATTAAGGCACACTGAATTCCAGGCAGGACAGAAAATCATTTACATGCCTCCTGAAATAGATGGTTACTGCCAGGCACCTGGTTTGAAGGTTGTGCAGTCGGAACAGTAGTCAATCAGTTATATAAGGCAATAAACATATATGCAAAGCAGGGTCTGGCAGGCCCAGGAGGCTCCTCAAAGATACCTCTCAACGAGGGTAACATTCATCTGACTCCTGCTCCACCGCACATTTCCTCTGAGATCTGAATATTATTGTTACCTGGTGCCAAATGCATCATAGTTGATTCCTGTATGGCAGCAGCCATAGATAACAGGAGTAGTAAACAAAGCAACTGGTCTGCTCTTCACATTATTTATTTGTTCTCCTTCCCATTGCTGGCCATAAAAAAACATTCTCCACCTGTCTCACACATATCATTTGTTAAGCAAAGGCTACTGTCTCCAAAAAGCAGCTGCTGCTGCTAGCACCCAGGTGCACACTGGACTCTGGCTCTGAAGAGCTGCTGCTGGGACACAGGGACACTTGCTCTGGCAGTGCCAGTGCAGTGACAGCACACTTGACCAATTCAGGGTCTTAGTCCTGGTGTCAATATTGTGCTGGCATGAGCACATTCCAAGAACAGGAAATTGCAGGCGGTCTGTCACACCAGGCTTCACTACAGGTATTCAACACTGCATTTCCCTGAGACCTGATGTGAAATGGAGGGTGCAGTGAGAAATCATATGGGAACAGCTGCTGCAGTTAAGCTGCACATTCATATCTGCAGACCTCCTCTTGCAAAGACTTCTGGCACTGTCACGTGGCAGCCCGAAATGAAATAAAGCTGCCAGCTGTTGCTTGCAGGCTCAGATTCCTGCCTCTTTCTGGGGCATGAATATAGTCAACAAAGAACAGAACAGTCAACTTTGATACTTGTCACCCCAAAAGATACCTCTTAACTCAAAGGAAGGCAGAAATTCTGTACAGGACAAAGGCATTACCAGCACTAAACCTATAGGGTCTAAACTGGAAATGCTTCTTTGACTATTTGGGGTCTTTGTTTTCTTTCTTTAGGAACGCTGTACTTAGAGAAGTAAGAGCAGTGTGTGTCAGACAGTTACTCCATTCAGATATTTTATGTATGTAGTTTAATGGTGCATGCCAGACCAACAGATTATTTATCTACCTGCAGTATCTCAATTTTTGCAGTGAGTCCAGGACCCTCAGGACAGCTTCCTGTTGCTTATGCTTAGGTTGTTAAATAAGCTCTAGCAGTTAGTGCTGGGAATGCAGATGACACAGAGCCAGCAGGAAAAGATAGCTTAGATTGTTCTCACCCATCCTGTACTTACTCACTTGGTTTTGCCTCTTTCCTGTGCTGGTGTCAAGGAAGCATTATGAGTTGGGGAACTTGCTGCCCCAAAGTTCTTTATCTTTTGGACTGTTGTCTGGAACTGTCCTGCTCTCTGGTAGCCAAGCACCTTACATTCACTTACTTCCTATCTGCATGACTTGTTTGAGGAACACCCAGCTCAATTTATGGATGAGAGAGCAAATGCAGTGAAGAACCGAGCAAAAAATCATCTCTCATGTTCTCATGTCAGTTGCCCACCATAGCAGCACAAAACTAAGAGGCTGGAGTGCTAAGAGCTGGTACTGGGGGACTGCTTCTCTCACAGCAACAATGAGGACTGGCCTGCCTTGTCTTCCTGAGGAGCACTGCTATGTTTTCCCAGAAGTCACTCAGGGTCCATAGAAATCAGTCCTAATAAGAATGACATGTTGCCAGGGACTGGGACATCTCTAGGGAATGTCAAGAAGCCAAAGAGTGCATTATGAATAACAGAGATTAGAAGTTATGGCTCAAAAAATAGATGCTTTCAGGCACAAAATAAATATTCATTTTGCTTGAGAGAACTTTTAAAAAATTAAAACATACTGTCATCTCCTCTTAAAACTACATTTCTAGAGAAGAGGTGATGAGATTTTCTTTTCTCCCTCCCTGACATGTCAGAGATTGAGGAAATTTAAAATTAATGCAACACTCAAAAAAATTAAAAGAAAAAAGAAGTCTGCCATCTGCCAGTCCTGTGAACTGGGGGAGGTGACCTGGGCCAGGGCAACTGAGCTGCTATATGTCAGTGTCTGAAATACAGAACAAACAGGCAGAATAACTGTCAGACAGGTCTGAACTCTTTGCCTCAGACATCCCAGCACACTGAGGGGAATATCAGACCCTTTTCTCTTGGATGTGGTGAGTAAGCATGAGCACGCTGTCAAAGAGGATGTGAAAAGCTACCCTGCCAGTACCAACTTCAGCACCTCCAACTCTCTGTAGGGCAAGCAAAAAGTCTTTCCCCTGTTTCCAGGAGCACACAGGGAAAGTGCTAACAAGAACAGCATCTGTCTGTGTGCCTCTGGGACCTGACTGCTGGCACCGCTCAAGTTCCGCTCACCCTCAGGGACTTCAAAAGGGCCTGTATTTTATCTTACATTATGACACAGGCGGTGGGATCGAGTGCACCCTCAGCATTTTTCCAAGGCCACCAAGTTGAGCGGTGAGATGGACACTCCTGGGGGACGGGATGGCGTCCAGAGGGACTTGGATGGACTCGAGAGGTGGGCCTCATGAGATTTAACGAGGCCAAGTGCAAGGGCCTGCTCCTGGGCAAACCCTGGTACCAATCCAGGCTGTGCGGTGACCAAGGGGATGGAACACCTCTTCTGTGAGAAAGACTGAGAGACCTGGGAAAAGAGAAGGCTCCAGGGAGACCTTATTGCAGCCTTTCAATACTGAAAAGAATCTTAGACGAAAGATGGGAGCAAATTTTTTAGGAGAGTCTCTTGCCACAGGATGGGGGATAATGGTTTAAAACTAAAAGAGGGTAGATTTAGGCTAGATATGAGGAAACATTTTTTTAAAATGAGAATGATAAAACAACTCTAGTTGCCTAGAGAAGTGGTAAGTGCCCCATGCCTGGAAACATTTAAGGACAGGTTGGATGGGGCTCTTAGCAACCTGACCTGGTTGAAGATGTCCGTGATTGTTGTCGACTAGATGGCCTTTAAATGTCCCTTCCAACCCAAACTATTCTATGATTTTATCATTCTATGATCTTTATAATCATAATCACTCAGTCTGTTATATTTGGTACCTCATCAAACATATTAAGACTTGTGGTTTACAGAGGAAGCTGTGATTATTCTCCTCAAGCTTCAGCTCACTCATGAAACATCATGTAAAATCTGCTGTTTGAAATCTGGTTGGAACCCCAGCCTGCTCCACCTGGAATTCGAAGTTTGATAATGCCCTCAATGCAGCGATGGGCACCAATATATCAGTAATTTCTACATGAAAATGAGTGTCATCTGTTGACAGCTGAGTCACACATACCCTGCTGCAGGGTCAGGGCAACTTGCAGCTCCTGAGTCATGCTGCTTCTGCTCGGTATCATGATTAGTTATGTTAAGGTACTAGAAGTTATAACACATATCTGAAAGGCTTTGCCATGGGTGTTCTCTATCCTTTTATCTATTCTTGGGTGTTCAAGTACGTTGGAAAATCTGGACTAGCAGTCTGTATTGTCTACAAACATTGGTAGAACAAAATGAAACAAACAAAAAAACACACCAAACCAGAAACCAACACTGAGCACATTGCCCATGCTCCATCTCTTCCTTCAGTTTTGAAATGACCTCACGGAGCAGCATTCATGCCCGATGGTAGTGGCAGTAGTCATTTGCAGTGACTTCAGAGAAGGACAATGAGAAATAATGCTTTATTGCCAATCCTTTCAGTGAACTTTTTGGATCCCTGAATCTCCACAGCCACTCTCTGGACTGCTTTACCATGGACTCATCCTCACCTTGTACAAACACTGAAGCAGGCCAAATTGGAGCTGGCATAAGTTGTAGGTACAGTATGCAGTGAAGTGGGCTGGTATCACCACACTGTAAAATATTGTATGTATTGGGTTTGCTTGGCAAGGTTTCAGTAGTGGAGGAGCTACAGGGATGGCTTCTATGAGAAGTCACCAGAAGCTGCCCCCATGTCAGACAGAGCCAGTGCCAGCTGCTGACCAAAGCTGAGCCCATCAGTGATGGTGGTAGCACTTCTGTGATAACATACTTAAGAAAGGATAAAAAGTGCTGAGCAACAGCAGCTGGTAGAGGGGAGTGAGAAAATGAGAGAGAATCAGCCCCGCAGACACCAAGGCAGGTGAGGAAGGGGGGAGGAGGTGCTCCAGGTGCCGGAGCTGAGATTCCCCTGCAGCCTGTGGTGCAGACCGTGGTGAGGCAGCTGTGCCCTTGCAGCCCATGGAGGTCCCCACAAAGAGGCAGATGGATGTGCCCTGAAGGAAACCATGACCCTGCAGCGAGCCCGTGCTGGAGCAGGCTCCTGGCAGGACCTGTGGCCTGCGAACAGGAGCCTACTCAGGAGCAGGTTTCCTGGCAGGACCTGTGACCTCACAGGAGACCCACACTGCAGCAGTCTGATCCTGAAAGATCAGACTGTGGAAATGACCCCTGCTGGAGCAGTTCATGAAGAACTGGAGTCCATGTGAAAGATCTACATTAGAGAAGGTTGTGAAGGACTTTTTCCCATGGGTTATGCGCTGGGTCAGGGTACCTCATGCTGGAGCAGGGAAAAAGTGGGAGGAGGGAGAAGCAGCAGAGACAGTGTGTTTTGAAATGACCACAACCCCCATTTCTTAGTCCCTGCAATGTTCAGGGGGGAAGAAGGTAAGAAGCTGGGAATGAAATTGAGGCCATAGAGGAAGGGAGACATGTAGGTTAGTTCTACTCTATTATTAATTGGCAATAAATAGAAGTAAATTCCCCAAGCCGAGTCTGTTTTGCCTGTTACGATCATTGGTAAGTGATGTCCAGCACCTCATCTTGACTCATAAGCTTTTCATTGTATTTCTCTCTCCCTGTTCTGCTGCATGATAAGCAGAATTGGGTACAGCCCGGGACAGCCTGGGACATGTGGTTAGGAAATACTTCTTAGTCATTGCCCAGGTGTACACAATGTTTGCTTACATGTGCACAGTCACATACAACCGTGGGTGACAGTTTTAAGATGAAGAAGGGCCGATTTGGATTAGAAGTAAGATTAAAGTTTTTTACAATAAAAGTGGTCAAACACTGGAACAGGTTGCCCAGGGAGGTGGTAGATGCCCCGTCCCTTGAACCATTCAAGCTCAGGTTGGTTGGGGCTCTCAGCAACCTCGTCTAGTTGAAGATGTCATTGTTAATTGCAGGGGGGCTGGACAAGATGACCTCTAAAAGGTGCCTTCCAACTCAAATTGTTCTATGAGATCTGCCAAAAAGCCTGGCTGCTGGCTCTGGGAGGGGAATCTGATGAGAATGGGCTCCAATGAGGCACCTATCTCTGCAATGAAATGGACTGGGGAAGATTCACAGCAGGGACAGAAAGTTGCATAATTTCTAACACAGTCTGCTGAGATGTTCCTCCTTCTTTTTATTGCTCCCTACTTGTCTCTGTTTTTGACTTTTTATTTCTAATACTGGTTTACCCAAACCATGAGGTAGTACTCCTGGGGGAACCCTGGCTGATGTTGTGATGTGTTTTCACAGCCTGAGACCTCTAGGCAGTTACAGACTGACTAGAAATCAGTGGAACAACTTCACAGCCACATCCTGTCAAGATCTGATCTAAGCAATTGTACAAAAATTGAGAACTGGTATCTTCACATACATAATGCATGCTTTTATTTTCTGCTTGCTTGGCATCCTTCTAAAGAAGCTGTTGAAATATTCCATCAACAAACGAAGATCTCAGCAGCAGCCTGACATAACATGCCAAAGGAGAAGAAAGGAAAGCAATGTGAGACTTTTCCTCAAGTCAAGTCCTGTTCTGTTCCTCAGCATTTATGTGACACATCCTGGCCTATGAACAGTCCAAGCAACAGATGAGGGCCCAAAGGTCAGGGTGATGTCTGGCCTGCTTGTGGAAAATGCTGCTCAGGCAGCTGCACAAAAAACAGTAGCAACTCCCAAAGGCGCATATGGAAGCATGTCCACAAGAAGAGATCATTGCTGAGGCCGATGTTCTCTTTCCAATAACAGAGCCAAAGAACAAGGCAGAAACCTTTTATTTGTACAGGGCTTTGGGGAGAGAAAAAAAAAAGAAACTAAAAAAAAAAAGAAAGAAGAATTTTTGTAGGTTGAAAGAAGAATAACTACAGTCTCCTAGGAAAGATGTTTAATTTCCATGTTGAGAAATTTCACTGGAACTCCAATTTCAGTTACTGTTTTTTTCCCAGTGTCTGTAGCCAGTAATAAAATAACTACTTACTTTTCCCTCTCCCTACCCCAAGTAAAGCAATGCAATTTAAACTATGTGCAGTGAACTACGTGAATCATTTAAAAAATACTGCATAGAAATTTGCTTGAGCATTTGTAAGCAATTGCAAGAGATTATTTTTTTTTACATGTTCAGGGTGTTCTGCACCAGAACACGACCTCTGGTTTGCCAACAACGTTCCTATTAACAAATCAAGGACAATATATCCAGTTCATCATCTGAAGTCTATGCAGGTGTTTAAAACCACTCAGGGTGTGCAAACACCTCCATTTTACAAGGGAAGAATCCCACGGCGTAAGTGCCATGGAATAGTTCAAGACCATTAGCTGAAGCTAACATTTTGGGACTTTCAGGGCTTGAAGGACAGCATAAACCTTGGCATGAAAGTATGGTCTTTATGCCAGATGGCCTATGGGTTACTATTTGTCATTTAGTAAAGAGCAGAGGTCTTTCTTCACAAAGGCACATCATGTCCTCAAAGGTCCTATTTTCAAGCAATAGCAAATCCATGCACAGAATTTTATTCAGTCTTTATTTTCAGGCCACTTGAAAAGATCCCTAGAAGAAATCACCACCATGGGAAAAAAGTGCCAGTCATTGCATGGCCACACTTCACAAGCAAATTGTGAGTATTTTTCTCCTTTTGGATGGCCATGGAGAAAATGCTTTTATGATATATATCATTGCAAAGGTGAACACTAGACTTCAGAAACTAGCAAATCCTTACCAAATGAGCGTATTTTGCTTTTGGGAAGCCAAGAGCAAAAGCTTGTGTATTTTTTCTTTTTTTTTTTTTATTTGTCAGATATGCTGTCTTCATCGTGTGAACAACAGGCACATGGAGAAATATCTGTTCCCTAATAGGGTGGGAGAGGACAAACCCTTAGACTGAGTGTTTTCCTGCCAAGCATTTAACGGGAGGTGGAGATCAGGATTGCTTATGGATGTTTCAGAAGTCTTATAAGGAACCAGGTGTCCAATCCCTATTGAACATCAAAAATGTACATTGAAAATTGTTTCAAGAACCTTAAATTTCTACCTGTGAATACAGCAGTCACAGATATCCATTGCACCAGAGAAAATAGCACACAGAAATATGTTAATGCTGGAGACATAAAACCTTAAATATTCAAAGGGCTACTGAAATATATTGCTAGCTTCAAAACCAGTGTACCTTCTGCTTTTTTACTGGGAGGGAAATAGAAAAAAAAAAAAAAAAGAACAATGCTGAGAAGGTAAACCATTGCTCTTTTTAAATACTGAAAAGAATGCATTTTTTAAGACTGGTTTAATCATCAGACCAGCCAGGAACAACAAGGAGTAGAAAAATGAGTTATCCAAGGTGCTATCAAAAACCTGCTCCAGATATTGCAAGAATAGCAAGTGCTGACCTGTAACAGGTTCACAAGAAGTTCTGGTACTATACACCTCCCCTGGAGAACTGCACAGCATTTGTAGTGTCGATGAAAGCCCAGAAAAACACGGGGAAACCCATGAACTGGCAGGGATGGGCAGTGCAAGCATCATCAGAAAAACAGACCATTCCGTTCCCCTCCCAAAATCGTTTGAACTAGCTGATGAAATGGAGACTGTTTCCACAGAAAACAACTGTAGCCAGAGTCATCAAAAGGTCTGTGGTTTTGTGAGGATTTCAGATACTGCATCTCATTATGATGTTTTGAGATTAACATAGAACAATAGAATTGTTTAGGTTGCAACCCTTAAGATCATGCAGTCCAGTTGTAACGTCAGACCTTTTGCTTGAGTTTAAGCACTCCTTACTAGATACCTCTAAGGCAGAGTTGGGGCATACGTCTGCCCAGAGCTATCCTCATAAAGCTCTGGAAGCACTTGGAGTGATTCCTGTTCAAATGGGAACAGGTTCCTGCCCAAAAGCAGAAAACACTCAATCTAAGATCCTTGGCAGCTTCCAGCGGTTCTCCATTTTGCTTCAGGGGTTTGTTTCAGCTGTGGATGCCTCAGCAGGTACGTGAGACTGAGTTGGATCAGCCGCTGAGGACTGTGAATCCCTCAGGGGAGGCAGGGGGTAACACCCTCACCCAGCCGGTGTGAGGTCCCCTCCTCGCTCTGCCGGGCCGCCCACCCGAGGGGTGCTCAGTGCCAGCTGACTCACCCGCGCCCTCTCACACGAGCGCTGCTGTGCTCCCGAAGGGCCTGCAGCTGCCGTGCAAACCCCTCAACGCTCATCAGAATAAAATTCAGGTCGAAAATTCTTCCCGGAAGACCCTCTTCTTAGCCACTAATTGTTAATCTCATCCACGTTCCCCAGTCTTCTCTTTGTCTCTCCGTTATTTTTGCTATGTCTTGTGACACTTGCCAGGTCATTCCACTCACCAGCTGCACATGTGCAAAATGCTAACATGTCCCAGGCTCTGGGATACCCTCGGGATATTTTACTTCTGGTCTCACGAACACCTTCAGTATTTGTCTCCTGATCCCAAGGGAGACTTTTCACCATATGTTGCTGATTAGTGCTCCAGGGGAAAATTCACCCTGCCAGGGAACAGAAGTTCTGCTTACCCTGCTTAGCCTGTCAGTGCATCCACCTTCTCCAACCACCTCCTTTGCCCAAAGACCAGGCAGGGACTACACAGTCTCCACTACTGTCATTCCCACATGACAGGTCAAGACCAGAAGCCCTCACCTTGGGATGAAAACAAGAAATGAGTCTGAACGTTCTCAAGGTTTGAAGGCATCTTCCTTACATAAGCAAGAGGGGAAAACAATACCTTGGGACAATGAAAGAAAAAAAATGTTTATTAATATCCCTATTGTCCAGTTTGACTGCTCCCAATTGAAAACATTGAAATTATATAGACAGTGTAGCAGAGGAAGGCTGCTAGTTATAATCCCTTGAAGGCCCTGCTCATTTGTGGGTGTCAGATTTTAACTCTAGAAGTGAGATGTTTCTGATGCTTTTCTGCCAGTTTGTTGCTGAAAGTGCCTAAACAGATAATGGTCAGCATATTCCCAGATTCCTGCTCAGCAGCACATTAAGCAGTGACATGGGGACCTCTTGTGGGATCCCATTACAGCTCATCACCAACACCCAGAGCACCATTTCCAAACCCAGTGAGAGAAGCCTGGCAGCAAAATTACAGCAAATGCTCAGAAATGGAGGCAAGTTCTTCATCTTGCTCTGTTTCCTGTCTAACACCGAGCTTTGCAGGTTACGTTGTACTAACAAGGCCAAGAGATTCCAGTCAAACTATTTGTAAGGAAAAGTGGATTGATTCAGGGGTTTTCTATTTCCCTTACAAACAACATACGTGCTCTCCATTGGTGGAAGTGAAAAAATAAAACCTCTTGAATGAGAATGGGATGAGGCCAAAATATTCCAAAATAAGATTCAAACCGATTAACTTTCATTCTGTGGTTCCAAACCAACATATTGGGAACCTGCTGAAAACTCTATTCATATTATTATATTTGGTTCTATCTTGAGGTTGGAGGGTGTGTCCATTTTAAATTTAGGGAGTATTCCAGATATCTTCAGGGATGTTGGACGCTGTGGTGTAATAAAGTACTCCATTTTTCCAGGGGATGCCCTATGACTTATTAATCATTAGGAAAAACAAAATTATACCACCATTTATGAATTTGATGAATGGTGGCTGCTCTGCAGATAATTATTTTTTCTTTTTTTTGCATCTAGGGCAAAGATGCAAACTCTGCATATACAGCATCTCCCTGAATCTGCCTCAGATTTTCCCATACACTGGGCAGAGGGGTCACCTGAGATCTGTCAGCTCAATAAAAACTTAGCTGCAGAGATGGCCTGGGCCATCTTTATCCATCTTTCCTCCTGCTTTCTGCATAGCTCACCCCACAGTCCATGGCTATGCATCCTGATGGACTGTCTGCAAGCTGCTGCACTAGCCAGAGACATCCCAGAGCTGTCTCCTTGCTGCTCCTCGTTGCCATAGGAAGTGCAGCACTGCATTCCTGCCCACCACTGTCCTTCAGAACAGACAGAAAGGACAGAAAACATGTGGCTGTGTAGCGTAAGACTTTTTGACTACTGCTTTTCTCAACAGAGGTCTTGGTGATCCCCTGCAGCAAGTACAGCAACCTGAAAATTGTGCGAGGCATGAGCCTGTGATGGCTTGGCCATTGCAGCTGCAGCACTGGGAATTCAGGCAACTGAGAGCAGCAGTGGAGCAGGGCAAGGAATGATAAATATATCCTTTGAATCTCGGGGGAACAGAGGTCCCAGTATGCGGGAGCCTTGGCTTAACAAAACTCCTCTGAGTCTGAGGCCTCTGCATATCTGAGACCAGCTCTGGCTCTGCCACCCAACAGCCCCAGGGAATAAAGGTACCTGGAAGAGCCACTGTGGAATATGGGTCAACCCATAGTGCTGCAAAACCACTCAAACAGCCCTTGAGGAAAACAGAAGCAGCATCAGCATGAAGTGAGAAACCACATGGTGCCTATGGACACAGGAGGAGAAACACAGAAGTCCTAAAGACTGAGGCAAAATATGGAGAATCCTCAAGATTGCTGTTGGGAAGGAGTAGGATGGAGACAGGAGGGAGAAGACTGCCAAGTCTGGTGCAGGCAGTTGCTTTGGAGGAGAACTTGACCTACTCGGGTAGAAAGTCTGTCAGGGCTATGCAGTGGTTTCAAATACAATATGCCTCCCTCCTGCTTGGAAGTGGATCCTCCCCCTGCCATGCCATCAGCTTGAAGGACACTAGACTGAGAAGAACGAGAACCACTGGCATAAGAGAAGCAATGTTTGTTAAAATGTCTGATCATACATTTAGTTAATTACTGAGCAAATTGCTTTAATACTACACAAAATACATATCTGTGTTTAATGAGCTGCTGAAGCGGTCTCTGAGCAAACTTCAATAATATCACTATTCTCACAGAGGAAAATTACTGCAAGGCAAAGTGAATCTGTTCACACCTAAAATGTTCCAAGTGACAGCTTGCCAACTATTATCTTTAGGGGACACGGTAGTCAATGCCACTAATACGAAATTTTAAAATATTTATGCGAATCACTAGTGTGCAGCCTCCTGGCAGACTGCAAGCCCTGTTGTTCTGGTGGCAGAGGAGGCAGCTTCAGGATAGTTTAAACAAAGTCAACCCCTTCTTTTTCTCGCTGTCATAGCACAGGTTTCCTAGGGCTCAGACCTGGAACCACCTCACGCTTTCCCTGGGACTCCCTTCCATGATGAATGCCCCAGCTCAGACACAGCTCTCCAGCCCACAGCTGACTCACTGGAAACAGAAAAAACCAGTTGACTACAGACATGCAAGAAGAGCAGCTGCCTGTGATACATCCCACTATGAGGTGTGCCTTCTCTGGAACAGCACAGTTGGCTCCTCTCTATGGCTCAGGTCACTTCAGTAGCTTTACAAGTAAAGGTCATATTTGCATGTAACTCCTGCCCACGTACAACCTGCACTGAACTGCATTTCATTTGTGTGTCTAGCTGTCAAGTGGAGAGGGGCAACACACTGACAGTATTTTTCTGAATACTTCCCCCATGAGTCTCCCAGTGCCTCAACGTGAGGCACTTCTGTGTTGTGAAGAGTTGAGACAACCTGAAACACTTAGAGATCTGAGAACTCTGTGAGAAGCATTTGTTTATCTTCGCTTGGAAGAAACACAGTCACTTGGGAAGATAAAATTCAGAGATGTTTTTGGCATCTATAAACAAAGTCAAATATTTTGACTGTAGCGATGTAGTGACTGCCATGCATTAAAAATACAGTCAGAAGCACTTTCTGCTAAGCACTTGATCAGGCTGATGGGTACTTAGTCTGTCTTCTATTTGTTGCCTCATTTGGAATACCAATGTTCTGAATATAATTTTTGAATACATTATTCTATTTTGAACTCAGAAAATGCTTCAGTCTTTTCTGATTTTCAGGGTACTTGTGGAGGACCAAGTGCAAACATTCTTGCCTGTATCATTATTGAGGAAAGAAACCAATAGCTGCAGCAAGAGCAATATCTTAGCTATGCAATTACACTTATGGCTAGTCATCTGCCACAAATGCCTGGAGGAAAGAGAGCTTTTATTGCAGAATTATACTGAAAAAGAAATAAAGCACCTGTGTGCCAGGGAGATGGCCAGACTTAACTTGCTCATCAATAGTGGCCAGGCCCATTGGCTCCATCTCTTGATGTACATTCTTGTTGTGAGGTAGTTCTGATTTATGCCTCTCTGCTCACGTGTCTATAGCTCACCTGGGAGAAAAAATTATGAACACTGTGCTTGCAGCATAACACCTTACTTCTCTGGATGCTTCTGTCTCTGCCTTGCAAGAACCCTGCCCTCAGAATTACAACCTGCTCAGAGAATAAACGTATTTGGAAATATACAGGGGACCACAAAATCCCACTTCATAATCTGCACTTTTTGGTTCACTGCTTTGAAGGAGGCTCACAAGATATATAACAGGCTAAGTTATTGAATGGGAAATGGCTTGTGGATTGAGCTGAGAGCTTTTTAGAGATTTTTTCCAAAGCAGGCAATTCTGCTTTGAGCCTCTTTGATCTTCTGTAACAAGACCTCCCAGGAGACTTACAGCTCTTCCTGGCTACTGCCAGGCCAAAGAGAGCAGTATTTTGTTCTCTCTTTTTTTCTCTTATTGAAGCATTTTGCTCTCTGGGCATATTTTCCTTCCTTCCAAAGCAGCCTGATTTTACTTGTATTTTTTTTAAAAAAGAGGTGGACTGGGGAGAAAATCAAAATAGCAAAAAGACAGGCCAGCCAAATTTCTGTCAGGGCAGAACTAACCAGAAAGGAGATCAAGGATAAGGTGTCCCTAATCAGGGATATGGGGAGAAGAGGAGCCAAGCACAAGGCAGAGTGGCTGTACACCCCATAGCACAGCGTGACCCAGCAGCTACATGCACAGTGCAGGTCTCCCTGGCTCACAACACACACCCCGACTGGGGGCCCAAAAGATAAGGTGCCAGCCAAGCTGTGAGAAGTGTCCCAGCATTTTTAGCTCGAGTACGTTTATTGCACTAAATATCGTAGGCCCAAAAACAGAAGTGGTGGTTTCTGCAAAACTGGTCTGGCTCTTAGGGTCAGGACTAACTCTTGACAGTGCGCTCTGCACTAGCAGGTACAGCACTGGACTTACGCGTGTGGCACACCGTGGCTGTAAAGAAGAGGCCCTCTCTGAGCATAAATGAGCCAGGCAATGCTGAGGTCCTCAGGCAAGTGTTTAACCTGTGTCAAATCAGACCCTGCACATTTTCACTGTTTTCAGTGTATTTGCTTTGCAGGTATGGAAGAGGGCACTTAAGGTGTTGCAGGTGCAGAGAAGAACAACCAGACTGGTGAAGGGACTTGAGCACAAGTCCTGTGAGGAGAGGCTGAGGGAGCTGGGGTTGTTTAGCCTGGAGAAGAGAAGGCTCAGGGGAGACCTCATCGCTCTCTACAACTACCTGAAAGGAGGTTGTAGCCAGGTGGGGGTTGGTCTCTTCTCCCAGGAACCAGCAGTAGGACAAGAGGGCACGACCTTAAGCTGTGCCAGGGGAGGTTTAGGTTGGATATTAGAAAGAAATTCTTTACAGAGAGGGTAATCAGCCATTGGAATGGGCTGCCCAGGGAGTGGTGGATTCTCCGTCCCTGGAGGTTTTCAAGACGAGGCTGGACGTGGCACTTAGTTCCAAGGTCTAGTAACCACGGTGGTGTTGGATCAAGGGTTGGACCTGATGATCTCAGAGGTCCTTTCCAACCCGTCTGATTCCATAATTCTATGAAAATGCACTGTGATACCAGCTAGATTCACACAGCTACTTCTTTGTTTGGCTTGTGCAGAGCACATCCACAGCAACCCTGAAGTGGAACTAGAGGAAAAAGGATCAGCAATACTGAGGTAAAGAAACTCCCAAACACAGGGATAAGGTACCTGGTTGTCTTGTGAGGTAACCTCTTAAGGCATTGCACTGTGTGTATTGTAGAAGACTAAGATCTTGATAGTGGGTGAGGGAATTGTTATGGGATCATCAAAACTTTGAGCACAACAAGCTACCTTTCTATTAACAAACTATTTCATCTATGGAGGGACACCTGTCTTCCACAAGAAAAGCAGATAGGCCGCAGTGACTCTATTCTGAACACAGTACAGTTGCACAGGCAGCTCTGGCATCCCTTGAAGTGATGCTGTGGCAGATGGGAGCTGTTCATCTCACTTTTCTGCTTCCTTCCAGTACTGTCACTACAACAAGAAACAGCATGGAGAGAAGACGAGAGGTATGGACTGCCCCCCTGACCTCCCTGCCTATATTCCTCAAGCCTGTATAAGCCCAGGACTTGGACTTCCATGACACTTAGGAACTAAAAAAGAGCAAATAGGTCCACAAAGAAAAAGTTGTTCTCATCCTTCATGCCCTGTGCAAAGGTCTTTTTTCCTTTGCTCTCCCTATTACTCATAGAATTTTTCCTCCAGGTATGCAACAGACACCAAATGTTAGAGCAGAGAGGAGCTGGTTAGTAACACTATTTAGAATCATCATTTTATACAGCTTTCTGCAGGCCAGCTGGATTCATGCACTGATTTTAAAGTCTCTGACTCTCCTGTTTTGTTTTTTTTTTTTTTTAAGAGAAGAGCTGCCTGGTCCAGTGACAGTAACTAGAAGATTCCAGGCATGCAGAGATTTGCAAAGAAAACCTGACAGTTGCTTGTAAGAGAGCACATATATAGAAGTGCCAGAAGAAGCAGCAGAGCAGGAAGTCAATGAATGGTAGATACACAGCAAGTCAAGAGACCGAGAGCAGCTGTGCCATCCAGAATGGAATACAGATATTGCTTGGGAACTGGCAGGAGCTGGCACTGTGAAGAGTGCTGGATGCGCAGGGATGCTGGAGCAGCAGTGGTGCGTCGTTTCCTCCGTTGCTGGGTTGGTTTGTGAAGGGAACAGCCACACAGTATCACGGGTGATACTGTGATTAGGGGTGATCATCAGGAGACCTGGAATCTGTTGTTTCTTCTCTGTGTCACCACAAGGAGTCCTGGACAGCCATGTCTAGGTGGTTGTGAGTGTTGAAGAATGGGAGAGAAACAGAAGTGTCTCTTTTCTAAAATCAGCTTTGTCTTCCCATTCTAAACAGTCTCACAGAGTTTTGCCACAGTACTGTGTTCTCTCCACTGTCTTTACCTGTTAGACTCTGGGGAGAAATACCTCTTCTGACAACGGGAACTGAACAAAGTGCCAACTCTCACATTTGGGATGATTAGTTTAGCATGTTCCTGGAAGGGTGGTGTAGCCAAGCCCCAGATCCTCACAAAGGGTGGCTGCCAGCCGTGGAGGCTGCCAAGGCACAAGAAAAAGCATGGCCCACATAACCTAGTGTTGGCATCAGTCCAACTGTGAGTCAGGGATTGGAGCATCATGAGAGAACTGAACTAATTTGCACTGAGGCCAGAAGATGCATAATTTGGGATTTCTCCTAATACCAAAACTGACACTGGGTAGAACTTACATGACTGTAGAGATGAGGCAGACCACCAGTGTCCTGGTGTGCCCAGGACAAACCTACATGGTGTGCTGTTGGTCAGTGCAGGAACTGAATGAATTGGGACAGTGATGAAAACCTAGGCAGTGTTCTGCAGCCACAACTATAGAGAAGGGCTTAATTCACAAACCTGTTTGCTTTCAACTAGACCTGGGCTCCAGGAATGGCTTAGAATGCTCTGTCCTGGCCTGGCACCTGAGCTAGTTCTTGTCCCAGTGGCAGGCAAGCATCCTCAGGTAAAGGGAGAACTTGTTTAGGAAGATACACACAAGATGTTCTGCTGTTGTTACCTCAACAATCACACACTTGAGCATACAGGCATAAACCCTCCCACAGCTGGATTTTGTAGACTTTATATTCTGTGCATCTAAAATAAAATTTTGCATCATTCTCCATGCTGCTGAGGTGAGGTCTGGGGAGAACAGGGCGCTCTGTTTTGGGTAGGCTGGAGCTGTCCACCTGCTGTTATCTCCACACAGATGGAGAATTATATGCAAGAAAGGTTGTGGCAAACCAAATGTCAATAGCATGGATTAGAAAAGATGGGAAAACTTTATCCATTTGCTGTTGTGCCTCCATCTGCACAAGTGCTCTGGGTCTGATAGCCTGGCTATTTCCCATGTAGAGGAATGTCAGTATAATCTTTTCGTTCAAGTCAGAGTAAAGGCACACCAGGAGGCAGAGGTGAGTAGCAGAAAAATGCCCTGGAAGGCAACTTGGGAAAAGTAGGTTTATTCTCAGCTCCAGGACAAAAACTTGTGGTTGAGCCAGCTCCTTCATCTGTTAAGCACGCATCTGTGCTCAGGAAGTCAGGTGCTGGAATTGTATAGCAGATGATCTGTGAAAACAGACCACTTAAAAATGGACAGTTGTTCTTGGAAATAAGTCCTATATATTTTTATATATATACGTACCTGGTATTTATATGCCTGTATATTTTGATAACTGTGTGTGTGGTTTTATATATCCTTATATCTATTTATATATTAATGTGTTTATATTTTTATAGGTATCTATGTATAGATACCTATATCTATGTTGAAATATGTATATGTCTGTATTTGCCTATATATATGTATGTATACATACAGGCATGTACACATATTCACATGCAGAAATAGATTGATTATGTGCATGACCAGAATCTCAGCTTGTGCTATTCTCCTTCTGCCCTCTCCTTCTCCTTCTCCTTCTCCTTTAATGAAATGGAGTGAAAAGGCTTGAAACTGTGAAATGAACGCCAGGAGCCAGAACAGAAGGAGTCTATATCCATATGAGGATTTAAATATCCAAGCTTTCAGAGGCAGGGCTCAGAAATTTTGAATGCAGAGGGCTGGTCGATTGCTCTGCCTCTAAAAGTGGTTCTCAGGCTGCCTTTCCAGTGGATTTCTCCAGCTGACCCCTTTTAATATTAGGGCTTGCCAAATTAGGGGAAGAAAAATGGTGAGATGTATTCCAGCCTCCACAACTTCTGAAACGCACTTTCTGCAGCCCAGCATAAGAGAAGCTCACTCACATTAGTGCCCTGAGGAATGTAGAGACCCTGACATACACTGATTTGCCCTTCCTGTGATCAAAAAACCGATTTACATATGGGGACAATCTGCAAAATGCCCATCTTCCCTCCCCTCGACCTCTGAGAAGTTCTCTGCACAACTGGACTCAGATTTGCCAACAAAGTTTCCCCGCAGACTTCCACTAGTGCTGGTGGGCGATGAACGCAAACACCTGTGCTGAGGTGTTTAAGAAGCCTTTGATGTAGCGTTCCCATCTTTCAGTCAGGACCAACAAACCTTTGAAAGACCTGGAAGCAATGAATAGAAAATAAAAAAAAACTCCATTCAGTCACAGTGCATGGAGCAATATCCCAGTCCTGGCATTCACAGAACAGTGTGTTTTGGTTAGAGATATTTCAGTGGCAGAGAAGCCAGTAGAGGGATTAAAGAATCAAACACGCCATCACAAGCTCTTATTCCAGAACTGAAGTGAGGAGTACTGCTCTGGGCTGTGAGCCAGGACCCCATCGTATAATAACACTAACCTAAGTCCCAGTTAGAGCTAACTGGAAAGATTTAGACCAGACAATAACCCCTAAGAATGTGTCTGTCTGTCAAAGTTGGAAAGCCTTTTGAGAACTGTGTGCTTCTGACAAACAACATACAGTAAAAATGTTTTTCCCTTCATTTCGTAGCATTTTATTGCGTCTGCTATTATTTCCTGATTTTATTTTTAATATTCTGACATCAAGGGAGAAAATATGGATTCAGTATTATTACTGGAAAATGCCATGGTTGAAAATCTTTGTTTCTGAGACTCTTAATTTTATAGAGCAATAGATTTTTCACAATGCACACTGAAACAGGGACCGGAGTGACTGTGGGATGGACAGCCTTGCAGGTGTTCAGTCCTCAGCTGAACATGGCCCTGAGCAAACCCCTGTAATTGGACGTGCTCAGAGCTGGGAGTTGGAGTTGGGTTTTTCTGAGCCAACCTACATTATTCTGAATTTTGTGATGTAAAGGATGGAAAGAGGTTTGCTATGACACAGGGGAATGAAAGCGTAGAAAGATTTTTTTTCTCCATTTTACTCTCTTCTCCACAGAAAATCATAAAGTGCAAAGCATTAAATTTTAAAAAAACTAAAAATACTCCATAGCACTGCCTCATCCGGCAGAAGGGTGGTGGGGTCGTTTGATCTTCCTTTTAATACAAACTTTTTTCTTTTCAATTTAACATCAAACAACTCCAGTTCGAAGGAAGACCTGAAGGATTTGCCCTCCTTTGGTCTGGCCTCCTCCTGCAGCGATGGGACGATGCAATCCAGGCTGGAACTTCATAGCGCTCGGCGGAAGGCACAGCGCAGGGACTGACAACAGCATCAGCTCCACTTCCCCTGCTTTTCCGAGTTGCTTTCCTCTCAGAGCCAAACAGGTTTCTTCGCCTTTGCAGACGGATCACCACAAGTTCCCTGTCTTTCATGTTAGGGGCAATTTGTGAATGTTTATAGTGCACCACATGTGGCACCAGCTGGAAGGCACCAGTGTTTAAGTGCTGTCTCCCACTCCGAAGAGACATTCACGACTGTGCATGCCCCTGGTTCTTTAACTCCAGATTCAGTAATTCCCAAATGGTTTCTTCTTCGTTATGTAAAACTCAAGTTTTACAGGGAAAGCGGTGGCTTCCCAGATTCCAGTATCTCTCATCAAAGTACCTAACACAACATACATGAACACATGTGTAATACAAACACAGTACTAGTGCAGATGTGCGCCTGTGAAGTTTACGCTGTACAATACGCGCACATATGCACAGAGATAAGGAGCTAACTTTATCCAACATGAAGTCACCAACCATCTGGCTTCCAACCAGCAAACGCTGTGATGAACAGCAGCTACTCAGTGAGCTGGCAACAGCTGTGTATTACTGCCTACAGCAAGCAAAATGCACCTGGGTCCATTCCTCCTGCCCATGGGTGACACTTGGTCCACCGTTGGTCCAAAACCCACCCCGTTTCAACAGTAGGAATAGTGATGTATCAAGCCAGGGGAGGTTTAGGTGAGATATTAGGAAGAAATTCTTTTACAGAGGGAGTAATCAGGCACTGGAATGGGCTGCCCAGGTGTGTTGGCTTCATGCCAACTGCCCGAGCCCACAGGGAAAAAACCTCCCCCTCCCTTCTTCCCCTGGGGCAAAGGGAAAAAAACTATAGAAACTGGAGAACCCAAAACCAACCGAATTATATCAAAATATATATATTTGCATATATTTACAGTTATATATAGCTAGGATACTATGTACAATATTCGGGACCCTGAATACACCCCTCTCCCCCAGAAGGAAAGGGAAAAGGAAAAGGGAAAAAGGGAAAAGGGGAAAAACAGATATACGCAATCAAAAACTAAGAACCAGTAAAACAAAGAACTGGCAAAAATCGATCTCACCACGTCCCTTAGAAAAACAGGATGGCCTGACACAGCCGGCACTCTCCACTCTCCACATGGCAGACCAGTAGTCGCTGCAGGCCTCAGCTGATAGATAAGCAAGACCAACACAGAGACCCACTGCTCCCGAACCTCACCGGAAGAGAAGAGAGGGAGAGCTTCCTCTCCCTTCTTATTTATACCCTTGCTTACGTAAAAATCGTACGGAATGCTGGGAACATGGCCTTGGTTCCTTGGTTACAACCTGGTTACCAAGGAAGGCCTAAAATCAAAACCACCACACCAGGGAAGTGGTGGATTCTCTGTCCCTGGAGGCTTTCAAGATGAGGCTGGACGTGGCACTTAGTTCCATAGTCTAGTAATGCAGTGGTGGTCAAGGGTTGGACTTGATGATCTCAGTGGTCCTTTCCAACCCGTCTGATTCTATGATTCTAAGCAAAGTCAGCTTTTTGTGCCAGATGTGAGCATAGGACAGGAGCTAAGCACAACGTGAGCAACACCCATTGTCACACCACTGAGATGAAATTTTCCTTTTTCTGAGTCCTTCAACATATTGACCTTGACAACCCCATCTCTACTAGGCCACAGTGCTGGTCCCTCGGGAGCCCAGGTGGTCTCAGGGCTTAGTGCAGAAGACGGCACAAGTTGCCTTCACTTGCACTGCCCCTCTGTCAGCTGCCACCAAGCTGCCACCAAGCTGCCTCCTCTCTCATGGGCACCCATCCTGTGGTGGGCCCTGCATGAGGCATTCATGAAATACTGTGCTGCAGTGCCACGTTTTGGTCCTTTGCAGATTCCCTTCCTGAAGGCACTGATTTCAACAGGCTCTAGTCTAGAAGTAGTCCTCCCTCTCTCCTAATAACACCAGGTACAGTGTACTGTATATTGCAAATGCTCCTTACTGTGTTCTGCTACATGCGAAGACAATTAAACAGCACACAAACCTTTGCAGTTTGAGTGCCTCAAATAACATTCCACAGCCATTTCCAAATTCTCAGCATTTGTCATCCAGGCTGCTTGGAAGGAACCCACATTAACAATATATTATACTTCAATATTGTGTTATTAAAAAATCAAATCTCCTCTATAAGAGAGATATTAGCAATGTAGAGAAAACCAGTTTATGTCATTGCGATCAACCACTGTTAGGGGGTGGGGATAGGGTAGTATAAAGTTCACACAAGCAACATTAAATCTGTTACCTGCTAAATCCTGGGTAGTTGATTTTTACAGTGACAAACATTTACCCTTAATGTTGTTTCCTATGTATTTTATTGAGCCACAGTTTATCTCAGGCCCAAATCACTACAGATCCCATCTCCTGTGGTTATTTCCACTATAAAAGGTTGGAAATGCCTGGAAAGCATGCCCGTTTGAACTATGATTTAAATCTTTCATTTTGATTGTTCCAGTGACCAAACCTGTTGAGCAGGTTGAATCAGATGTGGCTATAGGGTCCATGCAGAGAGTTACAAATGCTGAGGAGCAAAATTCTGGACAGCAAGTCCTGCAAGGGCACCTGGAAGGTTCACTCACAAACTCACCAGTCACTTTCTCACCTGCACCGCAATTCTTACTGCACTTCTCACTTCTTAAGGCCAAGCAACAGCTTTGTCCTGCATATCTCTGTACTAACCTTCTTAGCATGATTAAACAAATCTTCAGAATCGATTAGCAGTGATAGTTAAGAGTCCTACAGACGTTGAAGAAAATGTGCTGCTGATTTTAATGTGGTCCTGACAGCAGGCGCCTCTGTAAGATGGGTGGGATCTGTTCCCTTTCTTTACTCATTTGCCTGACCCTGGTAGGCTTGCACTCAAATAAGATTTAGCAGAGCAATCATGAGAGGAGGAGGTCCAGGAAATAGCTGCCATCACCAGGTGTCTCTTTGCAAGTCACCAAGTTTCCATGCCCTTGCCATATTTTCCCTGTTCAATATTATCACATTGACTTTCCACAAGGGAAAGGGCATCTCGGTGAGCTTAAGAAGAAAAGCTCAGTTCTTGACCTTTGCTATTCTCAACTTCTCCAGCAATCACAGAACCTTTCTTTTTTAACTTCTCCTTATTTGACCCTGTTTCAAAACTACTGTTGCCCACTAACGTGGGCTTTCTTTTCAGTATCTGTGCAAACCCAGCAGACATACACAAGCCTTCGTGCACAACCACAGGAGCTTCTTCTTAAAGAGAAATTTGGTCCTCAAGAAAATGAAACCCCCAGTTTCACATTCAGCCTGTCCAATGTAGAGAGACTGTTACCTTCCTTGCTTTTTACACTGGGCAAGTAATTTAGGCTTGACAATTTTTTTTCAAGGTCGTTTTGCTGCCATCATCAAAAGTGCTCTTGGTTGCAAAACGTAGATTGCATTTGCAAAAGCTACATAAACTGGGCCCTTATTAATAGCTGATTCTATTCCCAAATCCCATTAGAACTTGGGGATGTAGCGGTAGGTGGGTGATGCACCAAGACCCTTTCTTCATTTTAGCTTGTTCCTCCACTTCTTATTTTAATGAGAGTTCCTTCTGACATTGAGAAAACACAATACCCTTTGGAACCTTCCTTTTCCCAAGGCTGTTGGGTGCAGATACATCACAGCCATGGTTTCAGCTCTTTCTTGATCAAGCCTTGCACTGATAGCACAAAATGCTGTCTGGATATTAAGAGTAGTTATAAGTAGTGTTTTACAATGTTTTGTATTTGACCAACACTGCAATGTGTATGGATATGAAGTAAATTTGATCCCCTCTGTTTACAGGCTGGGCAGCTAAATCACCATTTTAGGTTATTTTAATGGCCATCATCACAGGGGCTGTTCTATAAAAAAGAAAAAATTCTTAGAGGAATTGTGTTTATCTCAACAGGAACCCTCTTGTTTTTTTTTTCTTTTGACACTTTTTTCTATCTCAGGGACTGGAAAATGTTATCAACTTCCCTTTGTATAAGATTTCAGGGCATAATTGCAGTGATTTGGTTATCTATTTTGCTTGTTGCTAATGCAAACATTATTTTGGATTTGGTTAATTAAATGGAATTATTCAAAAATCAGCCCTTACTTTAAACGCACTAAAAACTTCCTTCTCAATAAATGATGGCAGTAAATACTGGAAGTGCCCAAAATACATTTTCCTTAGGAATATACAGTACTAGCCTCTGAGCTCTTATGGTGAACTTCACCTTCCAAATTGCTTCATGAAATGCTTTTTACTCATTTGCAGGACTCATCACTCTTTATTCTCCCTTTGCTTCTATGCAGAGCAATGCAACCAATTGATTTTTCGTTTTGCTGCCTGTAAAGAAAATTAAACCACTTCCATTACTAGTTTTGCTTTTAATTGAGGTCCCTAAAAGTTAAAAAAAAACCCAAACATTTCACATTGGCCAATGAAGTTTAGCTGGAAAAGGACTAAAAAATAGAAGTTGACAAGAATAGATATTTGCATGAAATGTCCAACACAGTGCATTAAAAAGGCAAAAGCAACACTTTCTGAGCTGCTGTGAGCAATCTGGTGAAACAGCATAGACTCTGTAGGACAGTTTGGTGTCAGTTGAATCTGCTTTGCTGCTTTCTCACTTTTAGGAACAAATTGCATTTTTTGACCCTACGGATTGTGGCCCTCTTCTATGGCCACAGACCCCATGCTGTGCTGAGCAGAATGCATGTGTCCTGTCGTGAAGAGATTTATTAACTGCACCGAGCAAAGACCTTGTAATTAGGGATCTGCTTCAAAAAGCAGACAGGTGTTGGTCTAGCTGTGCCTTCAGCAAAATCCTGGTAGCTGCAACACATTTTGAAATCCTTTTCAGTGCTAACACTTATGAACTTGATATTTGAGTGCTTTGAGGATTGCTTAGTCATACTCAAAACTCACACTTGAATTCTGCTTGCATTGGCCTGGGGTGTTGCTTTGTTCCTCAGACACATAGTGGACCATATCTTAGTTTTTTAATGGATTTTGCTACCTGCAGACACACACAGGCTGCATAGACTTAGTTCCCTGTTAAAATCATCAGCAACCAGGCCCTTACAGTATAGTAGGGCTGGCAGGGTCTAGTCTTTGCATCCCCAAAGGGTTTTATATTATGAAGTTAATTGTATCTGATGTATCAACTCCTCTCTTCTGTAGAGCTCATAATGAGAGTCTGGCAAACAATTTCTTCTGAATAATTTGTTTCATGGATTCAACCCTTTTCCCAGCTGAAAAAGCCATGAATAGAGCGCAATTCCTCCAATACATTCAGTGCCGGCCGAATTAATAGGTTTTCCTCCATCTTGCCCTTTCTGTTTGGAAGCTCAGTTATAAAAACAACACTGCCGGTTCCTGGCTACTTCAGGAACCTCTACCTTTCTTTGATAGGGGCGGTCAGCCCCTCTGAGCTGGCCTCACTGACCCCAGCACAATTTTAGCTGCTCTCCCAGGCAAAGGGGACCACATGAGAACTGCCGTCTGCTACCTGGCCTCGGGGCAATATTAAGCACAAGCAAGAAGCAGTGTCAGTGTCTGGGCAGAAGGGATCCTGACAGAGCCAGCATGTTCAGGCTGGGCTGGCTGTCCCAAGCTGACACAAAGCCCCCAAGTTCAGGTGCATCCACACTCTCTTAGAATCATCCTAAAATCACAACCTCAGATCCAGGTATCACCCAGTCAAGGGTCTAAGCCTCACTTTGCTCTGAGGTAGAAAGAGACCTGGAATTTAGTCTGAAGTTGTCTGCAACTTGCCAGAACTTGCCAGAACTGCAAAACCAACCCTAGCCAATGGCTGACAAAGGGTGGTATTATTTTTTTTTTTTTTTTTTCAGGCTAGGAAAGTTGGTATCGAAAATATCTTAATAGCGAGTCCTGCTGGACAGAACAGGTGGGCATTTTTCCTCTCTCAGTCCACTTACCTAAGGTCAGCCTTGGATTACAGTAAAGAAGTTTTTCAGAATTTGTCTATACCTGGTGCTGGTGACAGCTGCTGCTTGGGCTGGAAATCTTCATGGTCCCTCCCTGCCAGAATGGCTGGAAGGCTGTAACTAAGACAGGCTCCCTTCCAGAGATGATCCAGCCATGCCTTGTTTCCTGCACGACTCCCAGGGCTCTCCCTCCTAAGTGGTAACAGCCAGCTTTCAACATGTCATTTAATAAATGAAGATGTGATTGTTTCTTCCTTCTTTTATCACTTCACATCTGCTTTCATCTTCTCCTGCAGTTTTCCTTGCTTCTGTAATAAGTTATTATTTCTTAAAACCGATTTCAAACCAGTGTTCCCTTGCATGATATTTGATTAAAATCTTGGAAGCCTTTAATTTTATTTTCTTTTGAGGCAGGGGATGTGGTGGTGTGTGGAGTGGGGTTGTGCTTGGTTTCTTATTTTTCTTTTGTTTTTTTTGGTTTTGGTTTTTTTATCTGGCCACACTCCACATAAAGCACCAATGGAGAACAGATGTGATTCTGTGAAATGTTTGGTGAAAGAACATTGACAGAAATATTTCCTGACCCCATCAAACCAGACAAAGAGGACCAGGAGAAATTATCTCTTTAATAGAATTGACCTTAGTGGTAGAGAAAATACTGCTATTGAAAGCAATTACTTAACAAATGAAGCTTCTTGTAAAACAGCCTGCCATGGTGTCTTGCTTCAGAAATTATATGGTGTTGCTATCTGAACAGCTCAGTGTCATGCCACCTGTCACGTTCTGGTACCTTCCAAACCATTGCATAAAGGCATTATAATTAATCTTAGTGATCCACCATTGTTCAAACAGCAATTTTTTTTTTTATTTAATCTTTTTTTTTTCCAGAAATTTTTTGTTTCTGTTTTACCCCATGTCCGTGTGGGTAAGAGCAAAAGTTGGGAAATTGAACTCGGGGCAAATGGGGCATTAAGTCTCTTCACAGGCCAGTAAAAAGAGAATTTCAATCATTTTGAAACAGGTAGTTTCAAAAGCAAAGATAGAAAAAGAGTCATGATGATTTTTCCTCTGCTTCCCCAGGAGTGATAATTCAGTTTGTCATTGTGACTTAGGGTGGAGAACAAAAAAAACATTAATTTTTTTCCCTCTGACTGAGCTTTACAAAATGTGCCCTTTGAAGGTGTGAGAATGCCTGAAGACATGTGATGCTGTTTGCTGTGCAGTATTCATGGCTGGCGATTTTATCTCTTCTTTCTGCCACGAGTTCATTCCACCTTGTGCATGAATTTCTTAGCAACTCGTCTTCCGGCTCACCCAGCTCCCTGTGATGCACAGTTGATAATCTGGTTTCTAAAAACCACAAAAGTTCCCAATGATACTTTTAAAGGACTAAGAGGTGTGAGTCATCTTTTTAATTTAGGACATGGTACTATCAGAACCAACAACGTCTTTAGCTCAGAGACAAATCAGGGCTGCCTATACACTTTTCCTTCTCTTCTGTGTTTCAAACTGCATGAAGAAAGTCACTCCTCACGACTCCCACAATACTGTGCTCTGCTCGTTCCACACCTGACAACGCTGCAACCATTTAATGCTCATTTTTTCCTCATAAAAGGTCATATTAACCCAATTTCTTCAGAAAAGAAAAATTATCATCCTTGCAGGTCTATGAGGTGCTAACTAGGAGCCATGGTTGGGTGTTTGCAGCAGGTATGCTTCTCCTTTTTGGTAATCCTTATCACAGTAGAGAGAATAGAATAGAATAGAATAGAATAGAATAGAATAGAATAGAACAGAACAGAAGTAGAAATTTCAACTGGAAGGGACCTACAATTGTCATTTAGTCCAGTTGCCTGAGTACTTCAGGGCTGACGAAAAGATAAAGATGTTATTGGGGCATTAACATGTGTTCAAGGGGCACTGTCCAAATGCTGACAGTCTTGGAGCATTGACAAACTCTTTAGGAAGCCTGTTCCAGTATTTGAAGTATCTGCTAAAAGTGCATTAGCTACAGCCATGTGCTGCCTGATGCAGGTTTGTCTGTAAAAAAATTCCAGTTTATTGGGGCTTGCAATCTAAAGTTCATCTCCACATCCCTGCCCTTGGCTGGGCAGAAGGGGAATAGCTTTCCTGTGAAAGACTTCATTAGGATTGAGGAATTGTTGCTCTATGGAGAGATATTTTATGTAGCAGAGCTTGACTATGACTGGTGCTTCATATTAAAACTGATTAGTGGGAAGTGGGAGAAGGTTTGCAAGCATATGGGGCAAGCTCTGTCTTGAGGATGCCTGGGCTTGCTCAAGTCCGGTAGCACATGCCTAGACATGACACTGTGCTGCAGAAGGGCCCTGCCATCAGCAAGGCTGGACTGCAAGACAGCAAGCAGGAGAGGAGAATAGGGCTAAAAGTGTATCTCAAGTAAGACCTGAAATTTGAGCCCAGTATTAGCCTATTTCCCAAGACTGTCCCACTCCCTGAGGCTCACCATATTAAATGTAACTATTCCCCTTTGTTCTTGACAAATTAATATCTGAAAAAAATGAAGGGAAAGAAAAAGATTTCTCTACGTAACATCAAGCATGGTGACATTGCAGAGCAAAGTTTGAGCCTTTCCTGCAGCGAGATCATGGGGAGGACTCCTGCCAGAACTCTCTCTGCAACATCTGGTTGAAAATATTCCTGCTCATTGCAGGAGTTGCAGTGAATGGCCTTTGAAAGGTCCCTTCTAAGTCAAACCATTTTGTGACTGAATGTTTCCCACGGTCACAAGCCCCATTGTGCTAGGAAAGCCAAGGAGGCGGAATAGAAAGCAGGAAGCAAAGCTTCCACCTGTGAACACAGACATTGCTCCAGGAAAGTTCCTTAACACCTGAGAAAGCTCTGCTTTCATCAAAAGCTTTTATTACTACAGCCAAATTTTTTTTATTACTGTGGCAAAAGCCACAGCCAGCACTTGGAGTCTTTGCACTTGCCTGTGTCAGCTAGGAGAGGCACCCACACCCGGCAACCAAAGCACACAACTTTTTTTTTACCGTTCAGGCAGGTTTTTCAACATTATAATATTTTTCTGCTTAAACTTCTGGAAGCCACCTGGCCACTGCTCAGAAAGAGGGTGGTGTGGCGATGACCTTGCTATCCTCAGCCGCCACCCCCGCAGACACAAATAAACTGAAACCCAAAATTCCAAAAGGCTGGGTGCCTGCCGACAGAGTCGAGGCTGATGCTGTAGCCTGCAGGGCTCTGGTGTGGGAGTGGTCTTAGGACAAAGCCCAAAGACCCTGCTAAAAGGATCATAACCTGGTTATTTGAAAAGTATAACCCCACTGTTATTTCGTGGTTTTATCCACGCTGACAATTTCAGATGAACAGGAAACTACCAGGAACTACATAAAATTACATATATGTATGTATAATGGAGTAAATAATAAAGTAAATAGCAAAAATGATGGGCCATTTAGTTAACTATATCCCACTTAAAGAAGTGCATTTTAATTAGGGTTGGAAAGACAATATCCACCATGCAGGAAATGCTAATGCTGCAATATTTAATTTATTGTGAAGTGGAAAATAAAAACAATATTTCAACCTCGTTTCTGGACGATCAATTCCCCATCCTACCCAAATTCTTTTAACTGCCTGGAAGGCATCCATGCGCGAAAACCATTCTGTAGTTTTTACCAACTAAATGTAGTGGAGCGTGAATTATGGAGTACATCGCTCTCAATGAAGAATGTCATTAATTTTTGTAGTTATATTAAACCCAGATTAATCAAAGAGTTATATACAACTTCATTTACATGAAAGGAGAAAAGCAGAGGAATTGGGGGGAGAGGCAGCTGCTTCTTGCTTAAAATATCAATCGAATAGAAATAGTCTGTTTTCTCTGGTTCCGGTCTCAGTCTGTGTGGTTTTGATCTACAAGTATTTTAGGAAGGAAAAAGGAAAAAAAAAAATGTCTTGGCCTAACTTCCAAGTCCCTGTGTTAATGAGATACACAGTATCAGGAAGGGTGAGGGGGTATTGCTGGGATGCAGTGGTGAATAGGGACATTGCCACATTTGGCTGTGCCAGGGACCAGCAGTAGAGCACCATCTGTGCCAAGGAGCCTGGCCCGGGGAAGCCTGTGTGCTAGACTCCAACCTGTGCTTCTTTAAAGGCTGCTGAAAGGTTGGAGAGAATCCAGAAAAGGAAAATAAAACTCGGCCAGAAGCTGGAGATGATACTTGCCGAAGAAAGAGAGCTTGTACTGCTCGAATTATTGAGAAGAGGAGAGAGAGACAACCTGCGCATGCGGCCTTCAGGAGATGGAAATGTTGAAAGGTTTTTTCACTGAATGGGGGAGTAAAAGGCTAATGTTTCAGTTGGCATTTTGGTATTGGAGCTCAGGGAGTTTGCTTGGCTAAAGAGCAGATTTTGAGACCAGTGCAGAGGAAAGAGATGATGCAGATATATTTGGTTGGCCAAGTGCAAGCAAAGCCCCATACCCTGCCCCTGTCCCAGCCTTGGAGGAGAAGTAGAACGGAAGAGATGCTTGGAGTATGAATGGAGGATAAGGAATTTCCCACCTGTATTCCCATGAGAACATATCCCAGTTCGTGTCTCTCTCTTCCTTGCACTGCCTCATGAGGGCCAGACCTACTTACTGAGTTAGAGGTTTGAGGGGTGACCGCTTTGTACTGCAGGCAAGCAAGCAAACGAGGCTTTGGCAAAGGAGGGGCAGCATCTGGCTGTGAATGACTTGAAACTGGCTCCTTGATTTTTTTTAATGCCACCTCTAAACCTCTGTGAACTGCACTTCTTCATCTGCCGCAGAGTGGGGCGGGCTAAGGCTGAGCCTTCGAAGCCTAAGTAGCAGGCTGTTCCACTGTGCCAAAAGGTGAGCTGGCAGGAAAGATGGCCAGCCTGGCTGAAAAGGGAGATTTTGAAGGAATTAAGGGGGAAAAAGACAGCTTACTGGCTATGGAAAAAAGGGCTGGCTACTCATGAAGAGTTTAGGAATATAGTTATGTCATGTAGAAAAAAATTAGAGAGACAAAGGCGCAATTTGGACTCAATCTAGCCACTTCTGTTAGGGATAACAAGTGCTTCTACAAATACATTAGTAGCAAAAGGAGGGGCAAGGAAAACCTCCATTCTTCGTAAGGCATGGGGGGATCATAATCACCAAAGATGAGAAAAAGGCTGAGGTACTTAAAACCTTCTTTGCCTCAGTTTTCAACAGTAAGACAGGTTGTCCTCAGGACAACTGGCTTCCAGAGCTGGTAGACAGAAACAGGAAGCCTATTAGCCGACCTGTAGTCCAGGAGGAGAGAGTTAGCAACCTTCTGAGCCACTTGGATCCTCTTAAGTCTATGGGACCAGATGGGATCCACCCTAGGGTGATGAGGGAGCTGGCACAAGAGCTCACCAAGCTGCTCTCCATCATTTACCAACAGTCCTGGCTCACTGGGGAGGTCCCAGATGATTGGAAGTTGGCGAATGTCATGGTGATCCCCAAAAAGCGCTGCAAGGATAGCCCAGGAAGCTCCAGGCCTGTCAGCCTGACCTCAGTGCCTGGCAAGGTTATGGAGCAGATCATCCTAAGTGCAATCACACAGCACCTACAGGATGGACAAGGGACCAGACCCAGCCAGCACGGGTTTAGGAAGGGCAGGTCCTGTCTGACCAACCTGATCTCCTTTTATGATCAGGTGACGCGCCTGGTGGATGAGCGGAATTCTATCCGGACTTCAGCAAAGCCGTCTCCCACAGCACACTCCTGAAAAAGCTGGCAGCCTGGGGCTTGGACAGATGCACTCTCTATTGGGTTAAGAACTGGCTGGAGGGCCAAGCCCAGAGAGTGGTGGGGAACGGGGTTGCATCCAGTTGGCAGCCAGTGGTGTCCCCCAGGGATCAGTGTTGGGCCCAGTCCTGTTTAATATATTTATGGATGATCTGGATGAGGAGATTGAGTGTACCATTAGCAAAATTGCAGATGACATCAAGTTGATCTGCTGGAAGGCAGGAGGGCTCTTCAGAGGGACCTGGACAAGCTGGAGAGATGATCTGATTCCAACGGGATGAGGTTCAACAAGGCAAAATTCAGGGTCATGCACTTTGGCCGTGTGATAGTTTGATATCACAGGCCAAAACAACCCCCTACATCTCTACAGGCTGGGCACAGAGTGGCTGGAGAGCAGCCAGGCAGAAAGGGACCTGAGAGTTTGGATTGATAGGAAGCTGAACATGAGCCAGCAGCGTGCCCAGGTGGTCAATGGCAACCTGGCCTGTATCAGGAACAGTGTGGCCAGCAAGAAAAGGGAAGCGATTCTTCTCCTGTACTCAGCGCTGCTGAGGCCACACATGGAGCACTCCGTCCAGCTCTAGGCCCTCAATTCGGGAAGGATATTGAGGGGCTGGAGCAGCTGCAGACAAGAGCAACCAGGCTGGTGAAGGGACTTGAGCACAAGTCCTGTGAGGAGAGGCTGAGGGAGCTGGGGTTGTTTAGCCTGGAGAAGAGAAGGCTCAGGGGAGACCTCATCGCTCTCTACAACTACCTGAAAGGAGGTTGTAGTCGGGTGGGCATTGGTCCCTTCTCCCAGGAACCAGCAGTAAGACAAGAGGGCATGGCCTTAAGCTGTGCCAGGGGCGGTCTTGGTTGAATATTAGGAAAAAATGTTTTACGGAGAGAGTAATTAGATATTGGAATGGGCTGCCCAGAGAGGCAGTAGATTCACCATCCCTGGAGGTTTTTAAGATGAGACTGGATGGGGGATTTAGTGCAATGGTCTGGTAACAGTGGTGTTGGATCAGGGGTTGGACTTGATGATCTTGGAGGTCTGTTCCAACCTGGTTGATTCTATGATTCTATGAAATGACAGTCCCAGGCCACTGCTCTTGTTTTAAAACCATTATGTAATACTTGAAAAAAGCACATTATAAATTTGGATAAATACACCAACACCATATTTATCTGCTGTGTAAGGTGTTCTTGAAAAGCTTTGGTTCTTTAGCCTTTCTCTCTGAAGAACACTGCCACATTTTTCCCGTTTTTCTTCAGAACAATGTTTTGCTGCCTCTAAACACCAGAGAGCTCTGCAAAAAAGAGCAAGTCCATTCCCAGGAAGCTTAAAGGTACTTGCACTTGTAAATACCTAAAGGTCCACAATACAGTTAAACAAGATTTCAGCTTAGTTTGCAGCTAGGAATATACGTAGAAGGAAAATCTATTGCTGTCTGTGCAGTGGTTTTCAGTATTTTAAGTTAAATGTCTGTCAATTAACTGGAAGAAGAAAGGTCAAGGAACATTTCCCTGAAGTGAGTATAAATATAATTTGCTGTAATTATGAAGGCCTTTCTGTTACCATAGTAACTTAAAATGGCTTTAGTCTATCTGTGAATTTGTTTAACAGGTTCTGACTTTAGCTCACTCTCATTGTTTGACCCCAGACAGCAATGAACCACCACAGAGCTGCACACTCCCTCCCCCACCAGTAGGATTGGGGAGAGAATCAGAAGCATAAGAGCTGAAATATGCATGAGTGCAGATAAAGACAGTTTAATAGGGAAGGCTGCACACACAAGCAAAACAAAACAAGCAATTCTTTCACTGCTTCCCATGTGGAGGCAGGTGTTCAGCCATCTCCAGGAGGGAAAGGCCCCATCATGCACAACTGTTGCTTAGGAAGACAAAAGCCATCACTACAAATGTGCCCCCAGCTTATATACTGAGCATGATGTCGTGTGGTATGGAATAAATCTTTGCTCTGTTTGGGTCACCTGTCCTGGTTGTGTCTCCTCCCCAACGTCCCCTGCACATACAAATTCCTAGCCAGCGTGGCACTATGGAAAGCATAAGAGGCCTTGGCTCTGTGTAAGCCCTGCTCAGCAATAACAAAAGTATCTCTGTATTATCAGCATTGTGTTCAGCAAAAATCCAAAATACAGCCCCACACTACCCACTGTGAAGAAAAGCCAAACCCATCACATTCACATATCAGTTTTTGAAGAGCTGGTAGATTATCACAGTTATTATTTGGGTTATCCAAAGGTGGATGGGGACTCCATTTGTGTTTGGAGCTCTGTGTGAGCACAGAAGCCCCCCAGGGCGAAGGACCACTCCAAGCACAGAGATGCTTGGCATGTGCTGCACTGTTTGTCCTCCTATGAAACCAATCCCTCTTCCCTTGAATTGTGGCTGGGGTGGGCAAGGAAGTTAGCAAGGCATTAACGCTTTTATTAAGAATGCAGGGAGACTATCCTTAGCCAGTGTACACGTTGTTGCGTAACAATGACCTAGCTGACATCTTGTGGGCTTAGCTTTTGTCAACGCACTGGTTTGATTTAATATGGCACAATCTGTTTAGCTGGAGGATTTGGCTTCTAGGTATATGAGCTTATGAAATATCTGAATGTTAACTTCCACATTCCTGTCTGCTTTCTAAACGTGTTTGAATGCTCAAATACACGCTTGAAGTTGCCTTTATTCCAGATGGCATCTCACTGGAAACAGTCATGCCCGATGTGTGGAAATAGGCTGTGATTAGCAGAAATGTTTACTGGGCAACCATAGGTCATTTGGCTCCCCCGGCTGCAACTGAGGGTCCACCCCAGTTTCTCCTAACCAAAGGGAGAAGTTCAGCCCCTCAGCTCCTCAGCTCCAGTGAGGCTCTGGGCAGGCACAGCCACATTCGCTGGTGCACGTTGCTGCTGGTGGCCTGACGCAGAGTCACATCTAGGTCACTGTTTATCACGTGAGACTGCGCGCAGTAGTGATGGGAAGTAGTTGCCTCGTGGGCAACATGTGAAACCTATCTCAGTATACTTTCCACAGCCAGGGTGCATTTTATACCTGTTAGGAAGAAGTCATACGGCGGCAGCTGAGCACAAAAAAGCCCACCTTGTGCCTCCAGCACAAGGACTCTGCCTCGCACATGTGACAGTGAGGCTGACAGACTGAAGGTACCATGCTTGGAGGATACGGCATAGACTACAAAGTTCCATATTGCTCAAGCTTGGGGCATCTCCTGGGGTACCAAATACGTGGGGGAAAAAATGTAATTGACTTTCCGTAGTGTATGCATTCCCTTAAACTGTGCATTCCCAGTTGCTCCCGGAGCATTTGAAAAATACCTGCTTTGAAAGCCCCTGAGCCCTGAGCATAGAGTACCTTATGCATGGATGAGTAGCTACCTGTGTTTTGTGATTATTCCTTTGACAAGAGTAATATATCAGGCAATTTAAGAAGGCAGTAAGAGGCTCGCCTGGATTTCAGCATACTTTGATACAAAGTGTCAGGTCACTTAGGTTTAGGCATTTTTTCCATTCTTAGGAAGAACCACGGGAAAGGTATAACAAGAGTGATTAGCCCCAGGTATAATACCTGATATCTCCATTATCTTATCCAGGGTCAGATTTCATCAGATCGTTATAGCCTGACCATGGCACATTCCAAGATTTTTTCCCCTATTATTTTTATCACCTTCTCTGCTCTTTAAAGAAATTCTCCATCCTCTCTAACGAACCACTCCTCTAGTTAAAAAAGTTGGACATATTTTAAGAGCTATGTGGCCAGGGGGTTTTTTCCAAAGTGCTCAGGTATCTGCTAGAAGTGTTCTTGGAATATAGCTCTCAACATGGAAAAATGCTATCAGCAAAAGGCTAAGATGAAAATTTAAGGTTCACAAATGGGAAGATACCGAATTTCTGATGCCCTTACAGAGGTCAGGGAATCAGAAAGGTCGGTCTCTCTGTCAGGTCAGCCTCTCTCTTGTAAATGCTATTGAGAAAGAAGTACTAGCAGATGAAAAAAAACCAAAACTTGTGGGCTTTGCTCCTTTTCTTTCTTTGCTGTGGAAAATAGTGGGAATAATGGGCCTAGGCTGCTGCAGATCCCTGCAGCAGGATCTGACCATCTCCTGTATGAGGCTCCTGTTGTGGAAACCACCAACTAGTGGCTGTGCAAGAATGTATGGTAGAACTCCTCGAGGCCCCCAGCTCAGCTCATCCACTAGACAGCCCAGGTGCCTCGGCAGTGGGGGCAGTGGGGGTAAATCTGCTGAAATAACTAGGTTTTTTCTAGTTTGTAACAAGCCAGTGCAGCAGAGGACTGCCCTCCCAGCTTATCTCAGCTTGGGACTGCTTTGTTCCTCTCCTGCCCGTGGCTCCCTGGCAATTTCTCCCTCTCTTTGCAGGCTCACCGTCGGCAGGAGCTATTTTTCTGTGCATGGGGAAGAAGACACTGATTTTTAGTTTTCCCAGTGGACTGTGTCCAGGAAGGGCAAGGGGCTGAAACTGTAATTTAACCGAATTTCATCTCTGAGTTGGAAAATTCAGCAGCCTTAACTGCTAAATTCATTTTGCTTTATGTGTTTCAAGCCTGGCTATTACAATGATGAACATGAGCCTGAGTTCCTTTTCTTTTAGCCTAGGAAGTACTTTACCATTAACAAGTTAACGTCTTCATCTAGATCTTGATACACACACACACACACACACACACATATATATATAATTCTGATATTAATTAATAATATGGAGTCTTGCAGCATTGAAGACGAAACAAATCCCTAAAAAAATCCCATAAACCAGTGGTTGCCCTTCTGAGCCCCAGAGGTGCAATGGAACTCTGAATTACTCACAGCACCCAGTCTGCAATTTTACTCCTGTAACTTTTGTTCCTGGTGAGTGCTTGGCTGTGCACCTTGGAGTCACACGGAAGCCTACTGAGTTCATCAACGATGAGCTGCAAACACTGGTTCTGTAATATACAGAGCTGTAGCAAATACGGTGTGCTCTTTTGAAATCATGGTGTCAGTACAGGGGAGGTTTGACAACCCTGGTGTATTCCTTCTGTAGACAAGGATTGTAACTCACCTCTTGCTCTAAGCCACTGGCTTTGGTTTCCTTTCCTCGAAGCCAATAGAGCCCATGGAAATATGTTTTGTCATTTTCCAATTGTGTATTTGACAGAAGGCAAAGCTCATATGAAGTGGTATGATCCCAGAAGCCCCCTGGGTTTGCCAAACAAAAATCAATTTTTAACCTACAGAGCATACATAGGGCAGTGTGATCTTCTCAGACCTGCACACACTGTGACTACAGGAGTCATTGAGACTGAGCATGCAGGCAAGGGGCCTTTGGTGGCAGAAGAAAGTGGGATGGCAAGTAAATAATAAGGTTTGTACCTACCAAAAAACCTTCAGGTCCCTGCTCAGATTTCAAATATACATGGTACATGTAACACAGTTCTCTTACCCTGCGGCAGATGCAACTGCTCAGTAACAAAAGGCCTGGTCTGTGACCCCAAATTTTTTTTACCTAATGTTCTTCCTGTACAGGATCTTACTTTTTGCTTTCTCCTTGCCCCTCACTTCCCAGAGAGAAAAATAAGATTTACAGCTGCCAAACATATGGTGTGCAATCACCCCTCTTAACTCAGAACAGCTACTGAAGTCTGCAGCAAATCAACAGAGGCACAAACCACATCACAGCTGCCAGTGCAGCCCATGTACATTCTCGGCTGCACGTGGACAACTGGCCAGCCCAGCTTTGCCCTTGAAGGTTCCAGTGTAACTGCACTCCGTGGCAGTGTCATCTTCTGCTGATGCTCCAAGTGCAGCCAAGCCATGGCCTGCTGTTTTCAGCTGTAACTTCCTTGGGGACAAGAAGTGTGCTGGCCTCCAGGGGCACCTGGAGGTGCATAGCGAGTGCTCTTCAGTGGTCTTGTCCCCAAAAACATCACTCAAGCTAAGAGAAGATATTGGCTGCCCCTGCGAATCCCTGTTGTGCTCAAATGATCAATCCATCACAGCTGTAACCACAGAGTCACGACACCTTTTTTTGTGCTTACAGGTGTAGTGGAGCCTGGCACTCTCTCAGATGCGACCTATTGACATCCTGTTTCCTGGCAATAAGTGCATTTGTTGTAGTCACTGACAGTCTGGTATGCACAGGTTGTTTTTCCCCAGGACAGAGAAAGCAGCACAGCTCCCTGCTCTTTTATTCTCTCCAAGCATCCTCTTGCAGCCTGTGTTGGTGATCCACAAAAGTGGCTGTCTTCTGAGGCAGTTGCTCTTCTTTTCCTGAGGTCATGGGGACTGCAGCTCTGCGCTGCTTTGGTCTCTGGGGTATAGCTGCCTGCCAGGACTGGGCCAGGGCAACCCTGTGCACCCTTCAAGGTTCTGATTTCAAATCACCTTCAAACTTAATTATCATTGATTTTTGTTTTACGAGTTCATTGGAGAGAGGCAGTGGGATAGAAGCATTGGTGGTGAGGTGAAATCAGTGTCCATCAAATGGACAGGGCCATAATAAATTACAAAAAAACATCAGCAAGCTAGAAATGGATATCATTAACCAGAGAGAGTGCCCATGCGAGCTGTGAAATTGCAGTCACAATAGCAGGGCACATGGTTAGGAATGAGATATGACAGCAATCAGAATGGCCTTACTGTATTAAAGCACTCCGTCTCTCTTGGACTGTGTTAGCTGACTTGTCAGTGGCACATTAAAAAAAAAAAAGAAAAGCAAAACAAACAATCAACCCTCATTTTGGAGACTGAGGATCATATCAGGCAAGGTATAAACACAGTTGCTTCAGATGTGACCCTAGTTCACCTTGCTGCTGTGACATACGAGCTTGTCTTTTTCTGCCCATGGAGGGAATTGACAGCCTTGGTTGCCACCAAAGCCATCATGTTTTTATAAAGGCTCAAATTTTGGTATCACATGGAGATTATTTTACATGGTAAGCTGTGTTTGACCTCTTTTATGGCTTGTCCTGGTACCTTCTTCATTTTAACAGAAACCACCACAAGTGCTGCTTCTTTGTGAAAGTGCATCCAACAAGGTGGCAAAAGTAGTGCCAATGGGAAAGCTTTCCCAGATGGGAGATACCAGCCCCCTCCCACTCATTTCCCATTTTACTCGAGCCATTGACCCTTTCACATTTCCGGCATCCAGCAGAAGTGTGACAACCAGCAGCCCCTCCATTCCAAATCCATGGAGCAAAGCAACGGCAAGGGAATTCCAGCCCAGCATCCTTTTCCATCTGCAGCCAGAAACATCCCTGTTAAGCTCTTCTTGCCAGACAGGGGGAAGAAGTGATTTTATCATGGTAAATTTTCAACTTTTTAACACAAGGAATTTTGCTTTCTCTACTGTTTTAAGACTTCTGCAGACAAAGGCAGGTCTGCTCTGCTGGGAACAGCCAACCATGGCTGCTAATTAGCCCGGTGAGGAAGAATATTTTTCTTTTATGCCCGGATCGGGATAATGTAATTTATTACAAGCAAAAAGAAAATGGGTACATTAAATAAGTGAGATAAGAAATTACTGTAGAGTGGGAAGGACTTACACAGGCAGAGCAAGAGTTATAGCAAGTCCAGATCTTACTGATGAGAAAGTGTTTAAGCAATTAAAAAACAGCAGTGCGGTTTCTGCCTTTTTTTTTCTTTTCTGTATTTAATAAGAGATAATGGACCGAATGCCTTACAATCATACAGACCGTTCAGGATCTGTTGCATTAAAGTGATACAGAGAAGGCCCTTTCTGTGGAAAGGAGGTAGAGGTGTTTTTAATCACCTCTGCCATAGGACTACCGGGTCGTGCATCTCTCATCGGTCTTACTTGCAGGAGAATGAGTAACTCCCACCAGCAGCTATGCCGGTTAGCTGCCAGCCCCCACAGAGACACATGTCTGAGCCACATTTTTAGGCAAGAGAAATCACAGTGCTGCACTGGAAAAAGGGCCCTAGAAAGCAAGGGTGAAAGGAAGCATCAGGTGGAGGAGCAGAAAGCCTTCTGAAAGGCTGGTTTTTAGAGGGACAACGGAAGAGAGAGACAAATCACAGGGAAGGATGGGACAATGGTCCAAAAGTCTCCCTGGGCTTTTCAGGGCTTTCACCTTGCAGAGCAGCTGATGATGGTAAGCAACCCATGGACACACAGGAAAATCAGATTTGTGATGTGCTTTGGAATGTATTACAGCTTCAGGAGGAACAGATGAGCTCAAAGCTTTTTGCTGCAGGAGGAAAGCGGGGCAAGGACAGCATCGAAGGCCCAAAGGCTCGGTTTATTCCTATGGGCAGAAGGGGCACTGCACCAAGAACTGCCCTATTATGAAATTTAAGTTTAGTCACATCGGCTTGTACCTACCTTCTCAGCAAACATAAAATTTTCCTGTACACGGACAGAGAGCAAGAACCCTGCTGGGTCCAGCTTGAAGGTGAAAAGGAACATTGTTGCCTTTTTGTTGTTTATTCCTTCCCTTGCAAGCCTTTCTCGGAAACTCACCTGCACATTGATTTGAGCAATAACTCTTGGATGGGTTCTCCTTTGGCTCACTGGGGAACAGCCACTGCAGATGCAATCTCTGTCATAGGAAGATGCCAGACAAAAATATCTCAAACTGTAACCCAGACCTCGCTCTGCTGTAGACTGGCACTGACTTTACACATACGCTTTCTGACGAAAAAGGCCCTTCACAAAGAAATGGTTTGATTTGGAATTACTCTGGGAACTAAGAGAGAAAAATCCTGCACGGTTATTTTTCTTTTTTTTTTTTTTTTTCCCTTTTAGCTCCTCGAATTTAACTGCACAGAGGCAGGGTTTGGCTTCCTGTAGGCTTTTTAAATATCACACAGAAAAGTCTTTCTTTCTGTTTAGGTCAGAGTGCATAATGCATGCAGTAACTGAAATAGCTTCTCCTTCTCCTTAGCCAAGCTGAATATTAGCATCTTTTTACTGTTTGGAGCAAGTTGCAAAATTCCCATACCTCTCAGGAATTACCAAGACTAATGATTCATTAGAATAATGATGCCGAGTCTTGAATTTTTGACGGCAGATTTCAGAAGATCTCATATTACAGCTTGGTTGTCAGATAAAGCTAAACCCTAAAAGAAAAGCTTCCTGCTGTCTTAAGCTCTAGAAATGTACACTCTGTATTTTTCTCAGCATTTTCCATTACATGAGAAAGTTACTCTGTCTCTCTGTAAAAGCAGGTGATAGGGATTTTTTTTGTGTTTGGTGGCTAACAATAGTTGTAATATGTTATCACACAGAGCACCATGTAGAGTCATAGAACATAACAAGTGGAAAACCAGTGGAAATGGTGGCACTTTAATTGAAAAAACAGGGATTGGGTACAGTCTGGCTATAGCCTAGTTTCAGTAGCACTAGTCTAGCTATAGCCTAGTTTCAGAGTAGACTAGCTCAGAGGGGTCTTTTATAATAATTTCTTTCCTTTCTTCGTTGTGACATAGGTCTACAACTTACTGTAGTGGTATAAACCCTTTGCTAATTAAAACACTCTAAAGAATTCTTCTTACTGTGTTTCTATTCTCTTTCACAAGAAGGTTTTGAAAGGCAAGGCAAACTTTACATTTAATTATCTTAACCAGTTTCTTTGTGCAATGGATTTTCAAAGTGCTTCAAACTGGCTTATTGTTGGATATTTCTGCTTGAAGTCTATGATCTTCCCTACGTCAAATGTCTCTTGCTTGTAGTATACAGTAATATAAGCAGACACTTTTTCTATGTAAAATTATTGGTCCAGGTCTGTATTACATAGAAGCTGCATTCGGCAACTTTGAACTTTAAATTTTATCAGAGCTTCTTGGGTAATTTTGGTAGCACTCAGGAACATTGTGTTTCCCTGAGAAGGGAGACATTAAAATAAAAAATAACCCTACTACAAAATTGCCTTATCAAAACTTTCTTCTAATGAATACTCTGGGAATTGCATTTTCGTGCTGTTCCAATCACGAATATAAAGAAAGAAAAAGATTAGTCAGTTTTCCACAAAAAAGGACTGAGTTCAGACTGTCTTGCAGTATATTCTGAAGGAAAGAAGTCCTTTGAAAAATCTCAGTTTGAAATCTCCACTAAGTTTTGATGTCTTTATAAAACATCCTCCCTCTTGGGAACTGCCAGCATCTGCCTCGTGACTTCTGCCCACGAACGAGTCCAACCGCTCTGGAGTTTCTCCGTGAGCAGGTCATGGTTTCTCACTTCACCCATATCCTGGGTTAACGCGACATTTTCTCAGTCACTTTCCAGACAAGGTTTTCTAATTCTTGGCTGATTCTTTCAGCTTCCTGTGTTGTTGTTTTTTGGTTGGGTTTTTTTTGTTTGTTTGTTTGTTTCTTTTTGTTTTGTTTTGTTTTGTTGGTTTGGCTTTTTTTTTTGGCAGGGGGAGGTTGAGGGTTGGGGTGTTTTTGGTTTTGTTTTGGGTGGGGTTTTTTGTGGATTTGTTTGTTTGTTTGTTTCTTTTTGTTTTGTTTTCTTCTTTTTCAAGAAAGCTATCTCTTTGTGTGTGTAACTGTGGCTTGGCCACCAGGGGAGCATTACATGCATATTTACGTTTCATCCTGCCTTTTTCTTGTGACAGAAGTATTCAGCCATGTTTCAAAGCTTCACCAAGAGGAGCACAGGGACTCTGCTGAGCTAAAGCTAACTCTACTGATTAACAGTAAAGTTTGGTGGTTTTTTTCAGCTTTTTGGTTTGTTTCAGGAACATGTGTGATCATGATTTAAACACGACTGCAAGAACACTTGTCTGAAGATGACCCTTTTCAGTGTATGTGCTGCTAAACTCCTGAGAAATCAACTGATGTTTGATCTTCCTTTCTCTTCTCAGAAGCAGAGACTATTTTGGAGGGCAGATCAGGTTGCTCTCATGGACTTGACTGAGATGTGTCTGCTTTACTCTCCCCATTGATTGGGTTGTTGTCTGTGGGCCACAAATTCCGTCCTTGGCACTACGTGGGTGAAGGCCCTCAGGACAGAGTGTGACATGTGTCCGTGTGAGATGTGTCAAACTCCTCCCTGCTCTGTCAAAGAAATCACAGTACTGTGGAACGATGAAGGAGCTGCACGTTGGAAAGCGGGTCTTGGTGCCCTCCTTAGGCTTACAGCAGCTTTGCCTTGAATGGTGTGTGTGTGTACACAGTGCTGGATGGAATTTGAAGAGAAAGAGTCTGACTCCGTACACTTTCAATCCTGGCCTCATCCCAGGGGAAACCACGTGTGCTGATCTGTGGTGCTTCTCACATACCTTCCCCCCGTGGAATCTACTGAAATCCATGCAGCAGGGAGCTCCAGGAAGGTGTTCCACCTCTGCACTGCTCCCATGGAGCAAAGATGTTTCACTCTTTATTGTTTTGTTTATGGAAACTGGAGAGGAAAATAATTATACCTTTGAGATATTCCCATTCCAAGAGAAAGGCTGGACTGGAGACCAATGGGTGTCCTTTCCCATCAGCACCAGAAGTCCAGGAATGTGGAGGAAAGCAAGTGGACCACAAATGTGAGAGGGATGGAGAGATCCTTGCGTGTTCCTCTGTGTCGAGGCTGCTGAGCCCCTAATCTTAGTTCATTGGAAATGCCTCCTCAGCCTCTTGAACGTGCTGCGTCTCTCGGGAAATGCTGCACAGTGAGAAAAGATACACACTGTGCCTGAATGGATTTCACTGGGGCTTGCAGTGACTTCACATCAGAGCAAAGAGCAAAACTTGACATATTGCAAGCTGAAGAAAAAGCCCTCCAGGCAAAGCAGACCAGGGTAAAGGAGAGAAGAGATGATGAAAGGGCCTGGGGCTGTGGTGGAAGAACTGTTAGCTCTAGTGAACCACAACTAAAGAGGGAAGAGAGGACTAAACAGAGACTCTGGGAACAAATCCTCTCCAACATGCCCCATGGAAATTTTCACCCTACACAAGGTCACATACATGTGTCCTTGCTGTGATCCTCTCTTGATTATGAACTGCACTACTTGGCTCAGGGGCCATTGCAAACCTTTTCTCTTTCCACTTTTTGCCTCCTCAGCACCATGAGGCAGATATCACTCTACCCCAGCCTTGTCATACATCCCCAGACCTTCTCCTCCCCTTACCAGCAGCTGCATTTCCTATTTTTTCTTAGACCTACACCATAGTTGTCTTTGAATTCCAACCTCAGGGTCTGGTGTCAGCACCCTTTACTGTCACCATTGCTGTCAACGAGATTTGCCTCTCTCTGTGATTCAGGACTTTTTCTCGTCTCATGTGGGGACAATTCAATCCCTCCGAGGACTCTGTACTACTTCATAACTTATTAACTACTACATGTTGCTCATGAGACACAAAAACTGGGGAATTTGTGCCATTGTGTTGGAACCCTCTCTCAGAAGTGGTCTTATGTACCTCTCTCCGAAGAGTAGAAAACTTGCAGGTAGGCCAAAACCCGGATTTTTCTGTGACCAGAGATTAAAAAAAAGGTTAAAACCGTCGATTTCCACCAGTACTTTTCTATGGTGAGTAGTTCTCACCCTTTGTGTTTATAGTTAGAGGACTATGCAGATGGCACTACCACGTCCCTGTGCACACAGTGGTGAAGGACACTGCTAGTACATAAAGTTGGGCTCCTATTTAACACCTGCTTCTGAGAACTGCAGGACTGTAAAACAGCCATCACTTAAAAGTTGGCAGAGACCATATCAGGACCACGAGCAGACAGGGGCAACAATTGAGTCAACGCCTTCACTGCAACCTCTTTGCAAGGCACCAGGTACAGATCTCCCAAGAGCTGGGATATATTCCTGTAACCCCCCTTCTCCTCTATTGCACATCAGATGGAGACTGCACCTGCATGGCGAACCACCAGCAGGGTTTGCAGCCAAGAGAAGAGTTGCTGTGCAGATCAGAGCACTGAGAGGATTTTCATATCCTGCAGCCACCTGAACTGCTGCATGCAACTCTCCTCCAGCTCTCTCCCTTCAGGGTTCTCAACCCCTTTTCTCCCCCTTTCCATGCCTTGTCTATTTTAGGGGAAAAGCTCTCTCTAACTCGCTCTTACTCTTGTTCATTACCCTTGCCAGTGGGACACTCCACACATGCTCACAGTGAGCAGCACAGCTTTCAGTGCTCTAAGATAATATCCTCCTTCCATGGGTCAGCCCAGGCAACACAGATCTCTATAACGCTGAGGTGATGAAGAGTGGGAGTTAGCTCCCTGAGACATACCCAAATGTGAGACACAAAGCCCACCCATTTAGCCCTCCCCTTGTTTGTCAGTGCAAGTTGATAATGCAAAAAAGGCACTTGTCTTCTGGATGTGCTGGCAAAGGAGCGAAGCCCCTCTTCCAGGAGGTCATCAAATATTCAACCAACAAAGCCTAAACCTGTGGAATGCAGCATTTACAGATTAGGTGCTATTTTTGCACTGCATTTTTTAACAAAACTGGTACTACAAAGGCCCTGGCTCCATCCCTGGCAATAGCAACCAAAACCAAGGCAGGGGGGTTTTGTGCAAAGCCATGCTCTAGCCCATGGGACCCTCCAGCTTGCAAAAAGGCAGAGCCTGGCAAAACAGGGTTTTTTCATAGCCAGCATAGACTGGCTGCAGTGAGGTCCAGGCCAAGATTGTGTTCCCTCACTGCTCTTGTATGAGCTTCACTGGGAAAGGGTTCTAGCAATTGCATCCTCTCTTGTGGAAATTTGGAAGTTTCAGATGGTGTCTGAATTTATGAAGGGAAACGACATGTATGGATGGAAAGTAATCCAACATATTAGAAGTAAAGAACCCTTCTTTAGAACTGTTGTAACTTCTGGCCTGAGGATAGAAAGCAAAAGCTGACCCAGAGCAATCAAAACCCAGTCACCGTAGAACAGCTGAGCAGGGATCACATCCTTACAAACCCTGCTTGTTTTCCTGTTCATTAGAAAGAACTTAATGGAGAGGGAGCTGGGAGATGATAAAATAGTGGAAGTAGGAGCTTATTTGTAGAATGCCAGAAAAAAAAAAAAAAAAAATTTGGAGGAGGATTTAGAAGGGTGGAAATATACTTGCTTTTTTCAGGCAGAGCCTGACAATAGTCCCAGGGCTCAGGGTTATGAGAGGGCCTGCAAAGCAGAGTAACGTACCTGGCTCTCAATGGTCAGGTTTAAAACAAGGGCGCCCTCCTAAGTGAAGAAAAGGCTGAAAGAATAACATACATTTGCCTTGTGTTACACTAAAACATTATTTTTTCCCCTACATTTTTGAGCTAAGACTTTTTTTCTCCCGCAACATCCAGGACACCCTTTCGGAAACCACAGTTTAAAAGATTTTTGAAGACTTTCAACGATTTTCCGGGCTCACCTGGATGAAACCTCAGATGGATGGTGCTGATACTAGAGCTGAGAGCAATGAGAAGTCAGACTGGCTGGAAAGCCCTCCCTTGTTATAACATTCTGCAAACTGAAAACAGAAATAGGAGAAAGAAGGGGGAAAATTCATACTCTCCTTTAGACCAGCCGTGCTAGAGGAAATTTTCTGCCCAGCAACCATGCTACTTTGTGACTGCTGACACTAGCTACAGTCCCTATATCCTGGAAGTTCCCAATGCCAGAGAAGAGAATAAAACAAAATAGAGCCATCAGCAATAATTTGTATTTTGCTAGATCTGAGATTGTGTTTAGCACTGTAGCTAATGGGGGAAAAATAAAGAAAAAGAAAAAACCAAACAGCCTTAATAATAGATTTTAGAGGATTTTGAATTTTCAGAACTATCTCCTAGTGACAGTTTGTCTGAATCATACTTGGCAATGGTAATATACCACATCTCCTGTCATTCTTTTAATTACTTCACAGCCCTTAAAAAGAGCATTTTAGAAACTTAATTAAGAACACCTCTGATTTCAAACCAAATATAAGATAATAAAAAATGCCCACTCTTTCATTTTAAGTGGCAGATTGTCCTGGTGCTGCAGATAAGCTTTCTGAAAAATCTGGGGTGTCAACACCAGAACAATCCCCGAAGATAACTTAATTTAGTATCCATTTGAGGGCTTGGGAAGTGCAATATTTTTGAATTTTAGGAGACAAAGCACCTCGGTTAACCAATTATGTTACCAGAAGACTTCGCTAAGTGAGCTGGTTCCACTCTTTACTGATAAAAGCTTGAAAAGAAACTAAGACTGGTCTGCAGGTGGTTGTAACCTGTGGTACAAGTCTCCCGTAGATTTCTTGTGTCCAAAACAAAAGGACTTGTAACTCTTCGTAAGGAAGTAGAAATATCACAGTTTTAGCATTTACATTAGAGTTGAACAAGTTTAAACAACTTATTTGATGAATTCCCCTCTCTGCCTGACAGAGCGGTATCTAACTGCCACATTCACACAGTTTATTCAGGTGCAGATTTTGTGGTCAACACTACAGCTGTGTTGCTTGGTTATAAGTGTTCAGCACGGTCTTGGTGGGGTAGGTGTGAGAGGGAATCTAGGGAATGTTCTGAGAATAGATACATGGACAAGTAAACATGGTTATTTTCTTGTACTCTCAAACAGTGTGTGTGTGCCATGTATTTGTGGTGGGAGGCACCACAGGGTGTAAACAGGATCTCAAATAGCAACATTTGAACCGCTGTCCCAGCCTTACTCCATCTCACACGTGGATCCAGCAACAGGACCAGCTGCACCAACAGTGAAGAGGAGAAACCCAGGGGAGAAATCTCGCAGGTTCACTGTCCAGAGCAGACTCAGTATTTCGAGGCAGCTGGTTTGCAGCACCAACCACCCAGGCCTAAGGTGCTGAGCAGGGAAGCTGGCCATCTCCATGGCTCCTTGCTGGCCATCTCCATGCTCCCACACCCAAGCACACAGACGCAGAGCACAGGTGCCCTCCTCTATAGCGCCTTCAGCTCTGACAACCTCAGCGCTGTGGAACGGTAGGGCACAAGGAGAAAAAAGGGGTGTCAGAGGAGGCTGCTCTGAGCTGCAGGATGTTTTCGGAATGTCTCCTAGGCTAACATCCAACAGCTGGTGGGAACCACCTGCCCAACAAGAACACTCCTTGGTCAAAAGCCCCTGTGTGTCAGCTCTTTGGGCCAAACAAATCAAACCAGGCTACATAAACCTGTTTCAGACTGTGTTGGGTTCCACGCAGAAGCTAAAAGTACACCCTTCCAGAACACCCTTTGATGCCCAGCTGCAATGCTGAGTTCGCCAGCATGGCCTTGGTGAATCTGAGACCCTGCTGTAATCCCCACAGATCTTGGGAGCCCACCCACAGGCAGAGGAGAGAGGAAGCAAACAGAAGGACTCCTCCAGTGTTGGCATGCTTGCTGAGGTCATGATAGGTCAGAGCTGCCTGATGGTAGGGAGACAGTACGGGAATTGTTTAGCTCTCCCTTCTGTAAATAATGAGTAAAACCTGGAGCTCAGGCTTGTCAGAGCTGTCCCTTAAGCACAGTGTTGTGACACATCACCCAGTGCAAATAGCACATAATCTGTTATCCTTTCCACAAGTGTGACAACTCTGTCTTAACGTTCTAATTTTGCTTTTCTCGCCATAGCATTGATTAAAACCCCAACCAGTGATATCAGAAATGCTTTTCTCCCAAAGGAGGAAGCCAAAGAGCTGGGTTGAATTTAGGTCTGCCTTTAACCTTTCTGACCACCAAGCAGAGTCTTTGTGTATATTTTATCACTGTCGATAACTTAATCAACTGCACATCAAGTAAATATCAGCTAGTTTTCAAATAGCTTATTTACAGAAGTAATGTATTAGCTGACTGAAAAGGGACAGCTCTCTCCTCTCCTCTCCTCTCCTCTCTGTTCTCTTGTGTGGAACATACTCAGGCTTTTAACTGCCAAAATATGTTCAATTCTTGACCAAGTACTTCTGAGCAGATGGAGAGAAGAAGAAAGAGAAACAAGAGTATCACTTTTCCTTTTTCTGAAGGTGAGAATTCATCTGTCTCCTGTGCCCAACATGTTCCCTGTCATTTTCACTGCAAAAACCAAAAGAGCAGCTGGGCAGCTCTATCCTGACAACACCTAGCCAGTCTCCTGCTGAAATGGGTGGGAATGGTTACATGCACTATAAGAGAACATGTTTGATGGTAATACACGGTGAAAGTGCTTTCATGTAAAAGGCTCCCCTCCACTCAAAGTAGCATATTCTCAACCTGGTTGTAATGAGATTCAAGATGCCTTGCTCTCCTGAGTTACTTTTGAAGCTGACTGTGCTTTGAGTAAAGGGTTGGACCAGAGACCCTCACAAATTCCTTCCTGCCCAAACTCTGGAATAAAAGTGCTTATATTTTCAACACTAGGTTTTCAACTCTGCAAGACTTTTCCTTCAAAATTCCTGTATACTACAAATAAAAATTAAAGGTAACTTGTCTTGCTCAATACACAAACTCCCTTCCCACCCCAGTACTGTCGTTTTATCTCCACTGGAATCTGGTGACATTCACTTCCAATGACCTCAGTTTAGGGGTTTCAGAATCATCTGTAAAAAAATTAATCTGTTTTGGCCCGCTTGAACAGACATGAATACTTCAGGGTGATTCACTGCCCTGCTGAGGTACTGTATTAACCATAGGTTAGGCCCTGCAGATGTAGTCCTCTTTGCCCTGAATATTTACATGTATGCCATTCTCCTGGGGACATAATTAATGAGTCTTTATTGAACTCCATCTCCCAAAAGTGTGGTTAAAACAGTGTGATCCTTTAGGCACAGGTCCTTCAATCAAAGCTGCCATTGAAGAAATCTCCAGTCCAGCCACTTCCTTCTTCAAACCAGAATGTTTCTTGTCTCTTCAAACCTCCAGCACTGATGGGAAGGAAAGCACAGTTTTTTTTTTTTTCTGGTCAGTGCTGGTACTAAAGGTCCCTGATTAGGCTTGGCTATGCAGTGTGGTTAGTAGCAGGATCTCCTAAACACTTCACAGGCCCAGCTCTTCACAGCTTATAAATTATAAATGTAGATGTTTCTTAATTTCTTAGTTTTGTGGTAACCCAACTCCCACACCATATGTGTATGGTCTTCCTTTGCAGTCCGTCATCAGAAGTTCACCACCAGTATCACTCACAGTCACCACCACGTTAAAGATAGCAATTATTTATTAATCTCTTATTGGTGGGAAATAGCAAGGAAAATAAACAGAATAACTTCAGCTATTTTCCTTGGTTAGTCAGTAAATATTTGAGGGGAGACACGAATAACTCAACCTTGCCAGAGTCAAAATGCAGTCATGATGTCATTTGAGAGCTCTACCTCTTCTGCTGTTGGCTGTTGCAGTGTTTGTGAAATAAATGTGTACAGTCTTAGCTAACATTAGTGCAGCAATACCCTCAGTCAGCTGAGAGGCTAGTGAGAAAATGGGGCAATAATTCACAGAAAGAGATGAGTATTTCTGTTCAAAAGCATCTGTTCAAAAGCTTGTGGCTGCTGCACTCTTACCTGAAGGCTTGATTGTCTGATGCAGTTTGGAGCCATGTCAGTTAACTCTAAAGTTTAACTAATTGCTATTTATAGAGAGTGCTTGAAGGTCTGTCACTGGAAATGTTAACAAAAGCTCAAGATAGAGTCATCCTGCATGTCTTTTCTATGTTTGTTTTTTTTTTTTTCTGGGTGGGTTTTTTCTCTGTGCCAGCCTTCCCCTGCATGACCTTGTCCCTCTTAATAGACAAAGTCAAGGCAGGCGATTGAGGGGATCTTCAAAATCATCTGGGAGAATTTATTTTAGAAGCTGTCGAAGATTTCCTGGTTGTCATAAATCTTCCAGAAACACGTTTATTTCCCCCCCACCTCCCTTCTACGATTTGAGCTCAGCCCCGCTGTCTTTCTGCACGGTCAGTTCTCCATCAGAGCTGGAGTGACATGTGTCTGCTTCCTTTGTCTTCACCCACCATGAGTGATGTACACAACCTTGACTGTAGTCAAGTTGCCCTCTAGACAAGTCACTTTGCCCTGCCAAAAAAAACATTGAACCAAGTATTGATCTGAAGGTGGACAGGAGTTGAGCAAAGAGCAAAGTAACGTGGAGTGGGAGTAGCATCCATCTGGGAGCTTACATTAACTGTGCCCAGAGTAAACCCCAGGGGAATGGGGGTCCCAGCTGCCAGCAAGGCATCAGAACGCTGGTAGCTGGCCATACACTCCAGGGAATGATGTCTGTAGAAACTAGAGGGAAAGCAGAAAATAAATGTCTCTCATAACTTTTGTCAGACAGGTCCTTGCATTAGTGTGCCTACTGAGAACTCTTGAGACAAGTGGGATGGGGTTTTCCGGTTGTGGAAAACTAACATTACTGCTTCAAGGCCAAGGGTAAAACCCATGGTGGATGTTGAACCCTTTTCCATCACAGTCTGCTCTGTCTTGGCAAACCTTGTATAAAAGGTTTACAGGCCCTCCGAAGACTGTGTCCATAATACATTTCTACATCATTATAGGGTCTGGAATTTCATGCAAAGCCTTCTGGATTTAAATACAGAGACAGTAAATGAATCATGGATACAGTTTAAAGGTGTTGGTTTTGGCTAGAGGTTTTGTTCTGCCTTGCTCTCAGAGGAACACTTGCCAATTGCCCTTTAGATAGACAGGGATAAAGCCAAAGAGTGGAAGATGGGGACAGACCTCTGTTCTGACAATCTGGAGTTATTGAGGGAGGAAATTCTGCCTCTGTATTTTGACTGTTGCAAAGACGCTATTTCTCATTTCCTGAAATCTCAAGTCTCTACTGAAACTGGAGTACAGCAGCATGGTCCTCTCTCCCATCCTAATGCAGATTTACTTATCATCGATTAGCCATTCAGAACTGCTTTGGTTTCAGGTGGATGTCACTCTATTGAGCCCCTGTGTATGTCAAATTGATTTAGCTACACTGCTCATTTATTTGTTTCTTTGCAGCAGAAGTAGTTGACAGAGCCTTTACAGAAGCCTCAGTGGAAACTGGGCAAATGGCAGGAGTCAGACTGCAAAGTGAGCATCAGCTTGTCTGGGTCCCTCTAAAGAGCACTATGAGTGCAACACTTTGAAACTGTCTTGGCTTGCATAAGAATCGTCTCAGTCAAAGCCCAGGATGTTTTCATTTGGTTATATTACTTCAGAATCTCAAAAGCTTCTGGTGGTCTTCCTCAAGCGCTCGGGTGTCTACAAACCCAGCCTACAAAGTGACACCATCCATCAGTTTTGACACTGGTATCAGGGAGGTGTCACGTTACAATAAACAAAATCTAAACAAAATGTCAGAATCAGAGACAAGAATGGGAATATGAGCAAATCATTCCAGAACTCCCTTGTGGACATAGTGTTCAAGTTTTCAGAAACAAAGCAAAACAGGACAGCACGGAGTGTTGTGGTTTCCCCAGTTTCCCCAAATGACACAGTTTGGAATATATCCCTTCATGCTATTTTAAATACAATATTCTATTAGAAAAGAGCTGACTTTTTTTTTTAACAAGTTATTAAAAATCCACACTGAAATTTTGCAATTTCTCTCAGAAGACTGGAGAAAACAGTTCTTGTAAAGAGGAAATCAGCAAAATTCCTTTTCAGCAATTTACCTTCATGTTATGCAAATCCCAGAAAGTCTTCTGAAGCGCACCAATTTCAAGTTCAGCTTTATCGTCACGTATGCTGTCATAATTCTAGAAACTAAGCAAGATCAAAAAACAGGAGGCCAACGGGAAGAAAATATTGCTCTGCCTATTTTTATTGCATATGTTTTGCCAGCAAGAAAGCCATGAGCAAAGGTCAGAGCCTGTAATAGCCATCTCTGGAGCAGGCATCTAAGGACTAGCATGAGGCTGGAAGCCAAAAACCAGGCCAGCTGAAACCTGCTTTGCCCACAGGGATGGACTGGCCTGGCAGAGCCATCCTCGATTCAGCCATTGATTGATATATTAGATCAGACCAAGTACAGCAGAATCAAATTAATAAATAAGTATTTTCTTCTAATTATGCCATCTCAAAAATAACCTCTGCCAGAACTTCAGGTCTGAGAAGAGAACGTGCCAGCAGAGATGGCATTATTTGGGTAGATAAAAACCTCAGCAGCCCTCTGAGGTGTGAGGGCTGCTATCACTGAGCTCACAGAGCCCTGGGTTCATCACTGCTGTAACATTTGCCCCAGCAGTGAATAATGCATTACCATACTGAGTAGTTAAGGGCATTTCTCAAATACTAGCGCAGGATGCCTCCATTCACTCCTTTTCAGAAGTAACTAGCTGAGAGATCTGACGCGCAACCCTTTGCCTGCAGGAGAAATGAAGCGGATATCACCTGAAAATCTGCCCGGTGAAAAGTGTGCTGCTAAGGGCAACAGGAGAAATGAGCAGCAAAAGCTGCTCAGGCGACTTTCCTGAGCTGTGGAAGTCTTGCACGTTTTGGGGAAGAGGAATTCTTGCACCAAGCTGCACCTTTTACTTCATCTTAAAAGAAGACTTTCAGACTCAGGAAAGACAAGGAGTTTCTCTCACATTTAAAAACTGACTGATTTTTTAAAAATTTTAAAATGGAGGTTTTGCAGGAACGAACTAAGATCTAATGCAAAATGATAGTGATTTTTGGGTTTGCTTAACTTCTGTGTGGCCCATTGTCTTGCTCAAGTTCCTCCAGATATCCGAGCCACCTGGTTTTCTTCTCCCATTTCCCTGCCTTATTACAGCTACACACCAGTGCTCCAATTTTATGCCATGCCTAGGGAAGAAGGCTTTCCACTAGCAATACAGCCAAAAAAAGTGGATTCCACTGCATATAAAACTTGCTCCAGGAGTTACAAACCACAAGCTGGAGTTTCCCACCAAACCGCTTCCAAATGACAACTTTTCTCTAGTTTTGACCCAGCATTGGAGAATCCAGGTTGGTGCACTGGTGTCACTGTACTTTTCTATGTTTCTTCCCGCTTTTCTTTTTTTTGTTTTAACAGAAATCACATGCGATGGGATATGTTTTGTTTGATTGTACAAACAAGCTGGAAATGTCCCTTTAATTCGATTGCTTAGTAATCATAGAATGGCTAGGGCTGTAAAGGACCTTAAAGATCATCCAGTCCCAACCCTCCTGCCATGGGCACGGATGCCACACACTAGACCAGGCTGCTGAAAGCCCACCCAGCCCAGCTTTGAACATATCCAGGCCTGGGGCATCCACAGCTTCTCTGGGCAACCTCTTCCAGTGCCTCATCACCCTCTGGGCAAAGGAACCTCTTCCTAACATCGGATCTAAATCTCTCCTCTAGAAGCCTCTCCAGCTGCTGAAACAAAAGGAAAACCCAAACAAACCCAAAACAAACAGCTAAAGAAATAAACATGAAGACAAGCACAGTGAGGTGACATATGGTGTTTTCAACCTCCAATGCAGAGGGAATTTTCTTTCTGGCCCTGAATTTCAGCTCCCCAGGCCACGAATGCCTTTTGTTTCTTACTAAACCACAGACTAGGACCTGTCACTTTTGAAAGTCCTTCCTGCGATGCCTCAGCTGACTCACAAAAAATAATTACCATGTAATAAGAAATAAAGGCAGAAACAGGATGCAGATATTGAAAACCCATCAGGTTCAGGCCATAAAAACTAGGAGATTTTTTGGAAGAAAATTCACCAAGCAGTCATGGTGCATTCTCTTTTCTTCCTTTTACAAATGCGGAGGGGGAGAGAAAATAAAAAAGAAACTGGAAGGGAAGGAAAGAAGAAAAAGAAATGCTGTGTTTATTGTGATTGTAATACTGATACACAAAAGTTTAAAGAGATTGAAAAAAATCCATGGAAGTCTTTGGCTCATGAAGAATTAAGGTATGCATAGAAAGCCCCTGACAAATTATACTTTTTGAGACCAGAGCCAAATCTTACATGTCTTGAAAGCAACAGACTAAATGAATCTCCTTCAGAGGATTTATTTGCATGACAAATACGCATCCAGGTGCAGAGCTCCAGATACGGTCCTACAGAATCAGTTATCCACAAACAAGAATTTGTCATTGCTGTTATTGAATATCCAGTGGCAGACAGTCAAGACATATATTTGCTTATCTGAACAGGACCAAATAATTCAACACATATTTAGCCTTTGAGACATTATTAATATTTCCTTCTGCTTTGAAGTGGCAAAACAGGAATCTCATTTTTGTGTTTCTTGAAGGAACTATTAAGTGTGGGTAGAGAGCAGGGGCAGGAGCTTTTCACAGGACTCAAGATGTTCTGCCAGCGCCCCACCTCTCTCATGGTACTTATAAGGGGGTTTTCACTCGCATCATACTGGCAGGGCTGGTCTCACAGTCAGCTCCTGGCAGCTCTGCGAGTTTTCAGCCATCAGCTGAGTTGCAGGAAAGCTGTCCTGTGTGCACCTGCAAATCTACAGCAAACAGGAGCTAACTTCCTTCCTTTAACCCTGGTATTCAGCCATTTGGCTGTGTGACTCCCCACACAAGGATAACCATCAAAATATATCTTCCCATCAGAGTCCAAGACAAGATCCAACTCCTCTGAGTTCCTGTTCATGGCATGAAGTAGCACCTATTAAATTCACAGAAAGCTTTTATTTGTAATTTTGAAAAATTGGCCTGAGCTAGAGCACTTGCTTTTCAACTTTTCACATGTTTGCCGTGGGGCTGGATCCAAATACTGGCACCTCTCTAACTTAAAAAAATTTGTGATGCATAAAAATAGGACAGGAATGTTACTGCTCTGTAAACATCAGATATTAAAGTATTAATTGTTATTCTGACTCTTCTACTGTATACAGTTCTGAAATTAGAGATGAATTTTTCTCTAATTTACACTGATTGAAAAAGAGCTCATTTTCGAATACTGAAGGTTTTTTTAGTGCCAGAGATCAGGTCCTTGGTTTTAATAACATCAGGTTCTTCAGGACTCATCAGCTCCCATTGAAGACTAATATTGCACAAAATTTATCTGAGGGTTTTCTATCCTAAACCAGTTGACCTCAGTGGCAGACTAAAGGGCAATGAGCAGAAATATCCTTTGATCATCTAGGTATTGGACTGTCAAAACCACTCCTCCTCTCTTTTCCCCCATAGGAGGGAAAAATATTAATGGTCTTCAGGAGGTAACTGCAAGGTGTGTTAGATGTCTGACTAGATAAACCCCTTCTAAACTGTGCATTTTAGAAGAACGTCCAACCACCACTGTGAGCCAGAAGAGACAACACTCATCGTCCCCTGGCTTGCTCCTTTGCTCTCTGTTATACAGAAGCCTCAGAAAATGCAGAGACAACCGTGCTGTTTCCCCAGCCCTCCCTGAAACAGGAACTCAAAACACAGGGAGCGAGACATTGGCTCAAGGCAACCCAAACGCTGTGAGGCAACTCAGGTTGAACCAGGAGTTCAAATTCTCACCTGTTTTGTTCAGCAGGTTCAGTACACCTCGGCTGTGGCTAGAACAGGGCCAACCCAAGATTGTCTGACATCTAGTAGGAGTTCCCGTGGTTGCAAAGTGTTCCCATGGCTTCCTATTCCTTCTCTGTGTACCTCCAAAAAAGTGTCCAGGTCCGTTTCCTTGGTGCTCTCCTCGGGCTGAACAAGCTCAGATCCTTCTGCCTCTCCCACACTGATCATCTCTGCTCCAGCACTGGTCACCCCAGTGGCATCTCCTAGATTTGATGTAGCACCTCAGTGTTGGTCCTGTACTAGGCAGCCCAGTGCTGAGCACAGAATCCAGATGTGGTCTTGCCAGTGTGCAGTGTGTACAACAGGACTCTCATGTCTTCTGCAAAGCTGCTTTCTGATTTGTTAGCCCTGGTTTGTCCTGCTGGTAGTCGGGTTCCAGCTGCAGAACTTCCCATTTGCTTTACTTAAACTCTCTAAAGTTCCTGAGGAGTTCATCTTGCTTCCACATCTACTTTTTCTAATGCACTAACAGGAAAACATAGAAAAGCTGACATTTTTCTCACAAATCTTTAATCTGTTTTATTTTAGTTACTGGCATTGGAAAAACTGAATCCCCACCTACTCAGTTCTCGCTTAGGCTAAATTAATATTTTAAGGCATTTTAAAATATGCTTGATTCCCAATCATAAAATGAAGAAATGAAGATGTCAGAGAGGAGGTTTCAGATTTGAGCTTCCCTGCTGTCAGTTCGCCCACACACACACCTGTGCCCTACTGCTAATCTGTAAACTATTGAAAGAGTATCCCAGGGAGACTAAACGTATATCTAAAATAAGCTACAGAGATTTCCATCCATTCAGGCACAAAACCAAAAAAAAAAAAAAAAAAAAAAAAAAAAAAAAAATCCATGAGGGAGGAAAAAAAAAAAAAGTAAGGAGTGGTGGATCTCCTAGTGAGAAAATCTGAGAAGCTGTAAGGTAAAAATATCGATGTATGTTCTGGCACCTTTTCCTTCACCAGGATTTATCTTTTCTATTTGTTTCCTAATTGCAGTAGATGTAATGTGTAATGCTTATTTGACCAAAGTTGCCATGCCTTTACCCCAGCCATTGTCTCTCCTGGCTGCCACAAACATACAGCTGTCAGCCATATCTCAGAAGATGCAGCCTGGTCAGCCTGAGGATGAGCAGTAAGGAAAAGAGCTCGGCCTAACTTGAAAGGAAAGCTGTCTCATCCAGCACATGCTGTCAAAACCCAGAATTTAACCATCTTGTTTCACTGTTGAATGGTGGATGGAAAAAAAAAAAATTAATGTCTGGATAGCTTGTCCATGGTGGGTTAGCATTTGGCATTATTATTAATTTGGCATTAGGCACTTATAGGCATTTGGGCCTATAAGTGTAGTGAAAAGACTCTGTAGGCTGTAGATGCTGAGGATGATAAATATCAACCCTTTTCAGTCTGTTTTCCAACGTATATCTGACAAGGGCAGGGAAGAACCACCCTTCGATTCCCACTGCTGGTGTCGCAGATCTTTTTGCCTGTAACTGGGTTGGAAGGGAGATCAGGAGGCCTCCAGACATACCTTGCCTTTGGAGCAGGGCCATTGCCAATATCGGATCAGGTCTGTCATGGTTCTGTCCAGCCAAATCTTGAAATCTTCCCAGACAAGACAACTCAGCACCTGACCAAGTATTACAGCTTCTCTAGACATCCAACGTGATTTTCAGTCAAGAGTCACGGACGCTAAAAGTGACTGTGCCTTAAAAAGGCTAAAAGTGAGAGAACCCTAAACAAATAAATCTCCAGATTTTAGGATGCCCATCAATAAATCAAAGAGAATTCCTTCTTAATTTTTCACAGAATTGCCCAACGGATAAGCAGTCCAAGATATAGGAAAGCAAAATAACGGGGTTTTTTAACGGACAGAAGACATTTTTTGCAGATATGTCTTGTCTACGGGAAAAATTGAGACATGTTTGCAAGTCAAAATACAGTATCTCTGGAAGTCTTCCTGGGTCTTCTTTGAAAAAAATATTCAAAGAAATTAAGGAATTCTTCAGTGGCAACTAGACTATTGAAAAGCTACATTGGGAGAGAGACAAGGGAAGAAAAGAAGACAAAAATTTTGAAGAAAAGCTATCACAGATGACTGTTACAAGAAACGAACACATGGAGTCTTAAATGTCTTTCTGTAACATCTCTGTTTCTTAGTGACTTGGATCAGGAGGTTTCACTCTCAAAAACTGAGCACATCTGTCCAATTATTTTACTAATTTGAATGTGTGTCTGATAAAAAAATTTGCTCTGAATTTAACATATTTCACTAGAAATAACATATCCTACGTACCAGAAAGATGTTCATGCTGTAAACCAGTAGTGTCATGATCAAACGAGAGATTGCTTAATCAGTTCAGAATTCCTCTCAAAAGCAATGGAAAAAATTAGCTGTTTGGAGTGTGACCATGTCAGCGTTTCCAATAGTTACAAGACAAAAGATTTTTAAAGATTTCCAGATTAATAGTTCCTTTAAAATTTTAGACGTGATGAAGGTTTCTAGATTAATGGTTTCTTTAGAAAAAGAAGACAGTTAAGTTTGTGCAAACAATATGGACTTTAGGAGACAAAAAGACCCAAAAAAACCACTCCCAAAGTAAAGGTGTGAGCCCTCCGAATTCCAGGGCAGACAGAGTCAGGAGGCACCATGCTTTACAGAGGAGGAGTTTTCCAGAGGGACCTTTAAAAGTGCTGAGCAAAACGAGCTCCTCCATCCAGGGCCACTTAAATCCTAGGAGAACCTATGTCTGGCACATTCTTTTGGCTACACCAGCACCTTCAGAGAGCAAAGTCTGCAGGACACAGAGTTTCTTTGCTTTCAGTAATGGTTGCTTTCTGAAAGCTGGAATGTGGCACGTGTCTTGGCGACGGCTGTGTTACTCCAGTGGGTTTTATTTGGCTGTGGCAGGCGTTACCACTGTGTGTAATCTGTTCTTGGAGTGAGGACATGCTTTCCATTAGAGGAATTGCCATTTCCTCCCACTCTTGAGGCCTGCTGTGTAGAGTGAGCTGTTGACAAGAGGGCATGGGATGAGAGCGGTTTTCTAGACATCATATACCACCTTCCCCTACTCCAAGGACGGGATTGGCATCATGACTCTCATCTACTCACACTGAAAGATGTGCATTTTCCCTATTTCCTCTGCTAACTCACCTCAAGAGAGAAAGTTAAAAATTAGTGTGTGTCAATTATTTGTTGTAAAAGAAGTGCAGTCCTTTAAACCAGTGCAATCTCCACCTCTATTTTTGGGAGCATGATAAACATTTTATCTGTCAACACAAGACAACTAAACAAAGAGCTTGAGTGTTTGGCAAAAGCTGAGCAGAGAAATCGTTGCTGAAACCCAATAAATCTCTCATGCAAGATTCTTCCAAAAACCCTGCACATTGATCAATATATTTCATTGTTTTTCAAGGACTGGGAGAAATATTTCAGAAAGGTGTTTGGTGGAGACCAGTCTCTCTTTTAATAGGCAGGGCTAAGTGCAGGACAAGACATCATGGCAAAGCTCTCTGCACAAAACACTCATGGGAATATACTTATTTAACAAATGCAAGGAGCAATCACAAGAGTCTTTCCCTAAGCTGTTGGGGGGATTACATATCTGAGAGAACAGCAATGCTTTTTACTCTTGTTGACATTAAATACCTTGCAAGGGTTAAGAAGGTACAGCTGAGCCCAGGGTGGTAGAGACACAGGAGGCAACCCATGAGACTCTCCTGGCACAAGAAAAGAAAGTGAAGACCAACAGGCAAGCCTTGATATAAAGCCAGGTTAGTCTTTCATGCAAAAGGACTGATTTAACAGAAGGAAGTTTCATCCTGTGCAGGCACTTTTGGAAGTACCACAGTTCTGGGGGTTGTGGTTCAACAGAACATGGTTGAAGGCCCTGGTGGAGGAAGAACAGGATGATTCTAGACCCTGCTGTAGCACACAACAGGGCTGATTGCACAGCCTTTGCAGCTGACACAAGGTCAATTTAACACAAAAGGCAGCACTGTCCAAGTCATTAAGCTCTCTCCTATGACAGAGTAGTTCTGCCTGTGTAGCTAAGCAGACACCACATTTGGCAGGACACTGAGGTTGACCAACCAGCCAAGAATGAGCAGAGAAAAAAAGATTTGTTTCACCCATGGGAGAACACTGGTAAATTATCATGAGTCTTATAAATGGCTACTGAGACACTGGGAGCACCTGGATGGGAAGGCCTGATTTTAAATCCGGTTTCCAGTCCAATCTGTACTTGGACCTTGGATTTCCAAATATGAAAGTTGTGCTGCCAGATAAAATTCATCACGGTCTGTCTTCTGCCATAATTGAGTTTCTGCCTCATCATCCAACAGAGAAATGACTCAGCATCAATTATGGGAGGAAACTGTTTTTTTCTCTCCTCTGTCATTTCCTCCAGACCCTCTGTCTTGGGAAAAAAAACAAAATCAAAGAAAAAAAAAAGAGCCTCTATTCTTGAGATCACTCCAGTGTTTTAAAAATCAGTTTTGTCCTAAGTCCAGGAGATTGTCCAGGATATATCACATCCCTCTAACCAGTGACAAGATGTAGGGAACCGAGATTATATGACCCTGGGAGAAACTTAGAAGAAGAACTCGGCAAGATAAATGCAGATGTGGTGAGATATTCCCTTGTGTGTGGGCAACTGCTGTAATATTACATTTTCATGGACAGTGAATGCTTAACTAAAAAGTAGATATAGAGAAAAGTTACTAACAGGAATTTACTGCTGATGTAACGGGGTATATAAACTGTGAAAGAACTGTAATAAATGATTCCGTTATACCACATGGGGTCCGTGCCCAAGTATGTCACAAATGGCGCCTTGAATGAGGGGCGGGCAAAGTGAATCCAGAAAATATAGCTGGAACTCCAGGGGCATAGCCCAGCTGAACCAAGACAGTGACCCAGGTCAGGATCTGACTGTGCGTGCCCATCACCTCTGTAGGGCAGCAGGTGAGCAGCTGGGAACCATGGGACAATCACTAACACGAGAAAAAAAAAAAAATCAGATGGAAATACAAAGATATTAAAGATATACGGCAGTAATGTCTGCCAGTTATCGTTGGTAACACTACAAGCTTGGATACGGGACAATTGCTCCTCTTTCCCCGAGAGGGAACCTTGAATGTCTCCGTATGGAAGCGAATTGGGGAAGAACTGGGGCAGAAGCCAGATGAAAAAGCTTTAAGTTTACTTTCAACGTGGCAACAGGTGTTTTCGGCATTAAGCCGCCTGCAAGCCACAGATGTAACTGATTTGTCTCCCTTTTTTCCGGCGGGTGCACTCCTCGCCGAGAATGATTCTGAAGAGAAACAACCCCTGCTTACAACTCAAGGCTCAAACCCCGACGATCTTCTCGAGCCACTCTGGGTCGATCCGAAAAGAAGCAGGATTTATATCTGTCTCCCGCTGGCAATGACTCAGCACGAAGTGCCGGGCGCACCTCGGGAGCAGCCCTGCCAAACCCCTTGCTCCGCGTCGCCGCACCCGCGAATTCCGCGTCTTGGGCAAAAAACCGCACGCCCCGAAGCGGGAAGCGAGAAAAACAGTGATTCTTCACAGTATTGTGGGACTCTTGAGGGGTGTAGGGAGGAAGAAGGATAGGAGGAGGGAGAAGGACAGAAGGAGGAAGGGCCGGCTTCGCCCCCGCCTCCATCCCGTCCCCTATCCACCGGCGAGCGCGGCGCTCAGCCCCGTCCCACCGCCGCCGCCTCCTCGCCGCCGCCGGGGCCGTGCGAGCCCAGCGGGCCGAGGGCATCGGCCCCCGCCGCCTCGGGCTGCCGGGCCGTGCTGCGAGCGCTGTCAGCTCCGGGGAACACGCTGCTCCTGGCGCCGCCGGGAGCAAGCACATCTCCCGCCGCGGCCGCCACTCGCCTCCTCCTCCTCCTCCTCCTCCTCCGCCGCCGCTGGCACCGCCGCGGCCGCCGGGGGAGCCGGAGCTCATGCCCTGCGGCCGGGCCGCTTCCCGCGGCGCGGGCTCGCCGGCTCTCGCACAACGTAAGAGAAACTGAATGAATTTCGATATGTCATCAGTCAAGCGCTTAGTTTATGCCGTCATCCATTTCTTGAGAGAGCAGAGTCAGGTGGATACTTTTACTCCAGATGAACAGAGACTGTCGGGCACCATCGCTTGGGTGCGAACGCAATCCCTAATCTACACAAGAACTGGCCCCGTTGTTTGAATTGTTAAAGGGCGATCCTGACTTATCTTCACCTCGTTCATTAACTAATGAAGCAAAGCGTGCTTTGTCTTGTGTGCTTCAGGTTATTCAGGATCGATAGACCTATCGCACAGTGTTAAAATTAACGGCTTTCTTAATTTTGATTTACAACACCTTTTGGCCTTGTGCCCTCTTATACCGATAAAATTAATAACGTAGGGGAAAGGATACGCTTGTGTCTCCACAGGTCGGGGAGGATCCCTGCTCGATTTGTCCGGCCAGTTGATACCTTAGTTAACAACAACGCTAACGCCGACAACAGCAGCAACCACGCATTAGAGAGTGAAGCAGCATGAGGGACTGGGTGGTATTTGCAAAGCTGCTGGGACTGCTGACCGTAGCGACAGTAACTCAAGGATGGCCGGTTACTCAACCGAAACAGAGCATATAGCAACGAGGCTGGTGAAGGGACTTGAGCACAAGTCCTATGAGGAGAGGCTGAGGGAGCTGGGGTTGTTTAGCCTGGAGAAGAGAAGGCTCAGGGGAGACCTCATCGCTCTCTACAGCACCCTGACAGGAGGTTGTAGCCCGGTGGGGGTTGGTCTCTTCTCCCAGGCAACCAGCAGTAAGACAAGAGGGCATGGCCTTAAGCTGTGCCAGGGGAGGTTTAGGTTGGATATCAGAAAGAAATTCTTTACAGAGAGAGTAATCAGGCACTGGAATGGGCTGCCCAGGGAAGTGGTGGATTCTCCATCCCTGGAGGTTTTCAAGACGTGCCACTTAATGCCATAGTCTAGTAACCACACTGGGGTTGGATCAAGGGTTGGACTTGATGATCTCCGAGGTCCTTTCCAACCCGTCTGATTCTATGATTCTATGATTCTATAATAGATACAGGAGACATGTACACAGCTTCGCTAGTGAATGCAGGGATACCATAAAATTTTGGAATCAGGGGACAAGAATTGCTGACTGGTGGTTTTGATTTTAGGCCTTCCTTGGTAACCAGGTTGTAACCAAGGAACCAAGGCCATGTTCCCAGCATTCCGTACGATTTTTACGGAAGCAAGGGGATAAATAAGAAGGGAGAGGAAGCTCTCCCTCTCTTCTCTTCCAGTGAGGTTCAGGAGCAGTGGGTCTCTGCGTTGGTCTTGCTTATCTATCAGCTGAGGCCTGCAGCGACTACTGGTCTGCCATGTGGAGAGTGGAGAGCGCCGGCTGTGTCAGGCCATCCTGTTTTTTTCTAAGGGACGTGGTGAGATTAATTTTTGCTAGTTCTTTATTTCGCTAGTTCTTAGTTTTTGATTGTGAATATCTGTTTTTCCCCTTTTTCCCTTTTCCTTTTCCCTTTCCCTCCGGGGGAGGGGGGTGTATTTGGGATGCCTAATATTGTACATGGTATCCTAGCTGTATAGAACTGTAAATATATGCAAAAATATATATTTTGATATAATTTGGTTGGTTTTGGGTTCTTCAGTTTCTATAGTTTTTTTCCTTCGCCCCGGGGGAAGAAGGGAGGGGGAGGTTTTCCCTGTGGGCTCGGACAGTTGGCGTGAAGCCAACACAGTGCCTCTTTCCTAACACCTGGAGTGGCAGCTGCAAAAGTTTTAGCTACATTAAATAAATTAGTGTGTTGTTTAGCAAAACAGGCAAATGCTACTGGTCAGACCACTGCAGATTTATTGACCGATGTTCAAACAGTGAGACATGTTACTTTGCAAAACAGAGCTGCTATTGACTTTTTGCATTTAGCACGGGGACGTGGATGCGAAGAATTTGAAGGAATGTGTTGTATGAATTTGAGTGACAAAAATCAACCTCCATTCACAAAACCTTACAACAGTTACAGGACCTAACGAAGAAGCTGACAGTGAAGGATGGATGGAACCCCTTTGAAGGATGGAATTAGACTTTGGGATTAGTGCCATGGGTGAAAAAATATTCTAATGTGTGGCTTGGTTATAGTGTTGAGTCTATTTGGGATGATTCTCTGTTTACCATGCTTGATTGGGATCTATGAGACAAAAGGCAATACATCAAGCCTTGGTGATACAAGTCCATACAGCTTTAACTCTAAGTTCCTTAGCAATAAAGAAGGGGGAGATGTAGGGAACCAAGATTATCTGACCCTGGGAGAAACTTAGAAGGGGAACTTGGCAAGATAAATGCGGATGTGGTGAGATGTTCCCTTGTGTGTGGGAAACTGCTGTAATATTATATTTTCATGGACAGTGAATGCTTAACTAAAAAGTAGATACAGAGAAAACTTACTAACAGGAATTTACTGCTGATGTAACGGGGTATGTAAATCGTGAAAGAACTGTAATAAATGATTCCATTATACCACATGGGGTCCGTGCCCAAGTATGTCACAAAAAGAAATCATGGGAGGTGTTGTTTGCTGAGTGAGCCCAGCCCAGAGAAAATAATGCTGTTATTTTTTTATCCTAATGTTCTACTCTAATTTTTTTTTTTATTTTTGGCAAAAAAGAAATATCATGTGGCAAATAATGGCCTTCTCAGTCAATTGCAGTTTCCCCCCACTCCAGGAAGACTGAACCATTCCCAAACAGCTCTGCTAAGAGTAGAATTTATGCATTTTCCACCTGAGTTTATCTGTCAAAACTTTGCCCGTTTCTAGTCTAAACTTCTCTTGTTATACACGTGTGGGCAGTACAAGGGCTCTAATATCTAAGAAGTGTCATAAAAAAGGAGAGAGCTAGTTGGTTACTCCTCCTTTACACCAGGACTTGGGAGAAAAGAACAAAACATCACTACCCACAAAGAGATAGCTTGCTGAGGGATGGTGAGCATGACCAGGCAGCACGCTCAGCAGATGGTTGCATTGTCCAGATACGGCCCTTTCAAGAAAAATTAAATTCTCACACCATACACAATATTTGCAGCTACGAAAATATGGTCCATTTTTGCAGGGGATAAAAAGATGCATATTTTTCCCTAACAGCTCATCAGATGTTCTCTGTCATTCCTAACATTAGCTGACTACTGTTCAAAAAGCTGAGATATATCCATCCCTTTAGTCACATGCTGCCAGTCCCTAATGTAAAGCACGTATACAAACTGAATTAATCAATCCTGTGCTCATACTTTTGCAGATATTTCATCCTTCCTCCAATTTGTCCACACTTCCTTCTCTCCCACTCCCTCCACCTCCCGACAACAGTAAGCACAAAATCATGAGAAAGAAAAATAAACCAGCACAACACAAGATATAAAACAACAGAGCAACTTAACAGGACCAGATGGCATCCATGAGAAACTGAAATACAAGCACACATCAATTACTGCAATATTCAGCCCTCATAAACTTTCAACAAATATGTTCACATAAACAAGATCCTACATTCTCCATCCTAATTAATTTTCACATTTGTATAAAAACTCTTCCAAGTACAGGAAAAAAAACAGTAAAGGAACACTTGCTCAAAGTGTTTTTTCCTCAAGTAACTGAAAGAAAATTCTAGATTTTTTCTATTTCAAAATAGTACTTGACTGTCCTTCTCAAATTTTTGCAATGGTTTTGAAGAGCTGATTTTACACACAGGTGTGGCTTTTTCTCTGGAAGGGGGTCCTAGACACTTTCTTAGGTGGGCATGGAGTTTACTTTTGCTTGGCATTTTATGTGAAGTAATTAAGAAAAAGGGAACCTGAATACAACAGCAAGGCAAACCACAGAAGAAACCCAGAGTTTTTCAAATAACTGGTTCCTTGACTCAGTAACTGTAGTGAGGAGGTGGGAAGTGGGAAGACTTTTGGGATGAAATCTAGACTGTTCTGCAAGTCAAAGTGACTTCGGTGCAGCCTTTGCACTGTCATTGCTTCCTGCCTAGCTTCTGTGGATGGCACACCCCCTCTGGTGCGTAAACAATACGGGGTCAAATGTTCAACGAGTATCACCAATTGCCTTAAAATAGAAAGAGATGGTTAAATAATTTGGGAAGGGTTAGGGGTTTTTCCTCGCCGTCAAAATAAATATATATTTATATATGAACTGTGTTTTTTGAAAAGGAGGACATGAGAGCAGCCTGTGGAGAAGGTTCAAGTGCCAGCCCTGGAGCAGCTCAGCTGACTGGTCCTCAGCCCAGCCACGGACAAGCAGCCACCTCCACTGCACCACGTCACAAGTCTGCTGCGTGCAAAGATAAGGAGGGGCTTAAGTATGTAGGATGGGACTGCTGTTTAACAGTGCTGGGGTGTTGCCATGCGTTCCTGTGAAAGAAAAGGACGTGGCAAAAAAGAAAAGGCCTCGTGGGCAAAACCACAGCAATTGCAGTGATCAGACACGCCACGAAGCCACGGCCTATACGGAAAGGTGCCAGCGCGCCATGAATCTGCAGGTGCTCTGGTAACAGTGAGCACAGCTCTTCAACAATGGAAAACTCAGCGCTCCAGCATCCTGGTCCTGCTGGACCACACAGTTAAGGGGCCCACAGTCTCCAGAGTCAGAGCTAGCTGTGCATTAACTCCTTCGGCTTTCACACACACACATATGGCTAATACGTAATAGTCTTAAATGGGGTGAGTATTTCTGTCAAGACAGGGAAGTAATATCTTTCTCGAGGAAACACCTCCTTTTTGCCAACAATCAAAGCTTTCATATCAACTGAACTTTATTCTGACATAGTAGTAATATACCCAGATAGCCTATATGGCAGGTGTATTGTGGCAACCAGCAGTAATGCAAGACTGTGTAAGTTTGCCATGGATATGGCACTGAGCAATAAGGAAATCTTTGCTCTGGAATGTGCTCAAGCATGTTAAAAAATTTACACTTATAGCAAGGATTCAGCAATGCTGTAGGTATTTTGGCAATCCTCGCAGTTTCTAGTATCACCTGTGCACAAATCATCTCTACTCATTTGACAATGCAACCAGTGTCACAGGCACACAGCAATTACAGCAATGAAAAATCAAATGGGGGACTTTCTTGAGCTCTTGTGCAAGTCTTGCAAGTTTGTGCATTTTGGCACAATTTCTATTTTCAAGCACATCTTTTCACTGAAAGTGTCAAACTGCTCTGCTCTGTCACGCCCAGGCACATGGTCCAAGACTCGGACCCTTCCAGACAGCCCACAGGCTGTAGAATATGCCACATCTTTCTATCCAGCTGTGATAAATGTTTCAGTGGGTCCATATCCACATTTCACTACCCCCCAGAGTTGGGCTGCGTCAACCAGAAGCAAACTTAAGCTCAGAGACATATATCTGCTAGCCTTCAGGAGAGAGATGAGAGGGACATCAGTTGCCTGCAAACGTAGTTTCTCTGTAGCACACAGCCAAAAGCATAGTGTTTGTTACAAAACAAGTAGACCTGCCCTGACTGCTTTGGAAAGGGCCTGGGAATGATGTTACCTAGATTTCTGATAGGGCCTTTGGGGACGGAACTAAGAAAGTGTGACAGGTAGAGGTCACAGTGCCCTTGTTTCAACTCCACTCGTCCAAGCAGCATCAACCAGAAAACACTCTTCACCTTTCAGTACCAAAACTTCAGTAGCAATCCTGCTGACACCTCATCTTGATGGGATCTCTCGTCTCTATTTCAAGGACAGGGTCCTGCAGCACATGGCTGTTGGTCCTCTATACACATGTGAGCAAGCTGGACTCACTTCCTTCAAGGCTGCAGCCTGAGCTCTCACAGTCCTAACACTCCTTTCCAGAGGAGAAGCAAGATAGCCCATGGTAGAAGAGAGAGATCTCTGCAACTTATGGTTTTCCCTTGCTCTCCTCTCTTCTATCTGAAATTCATTAGCTGAGCAAAGTTGCTTTGCATCTCTTTCTCATCCAAGACCTCAGACATCCACTTTCCCTTTCCCAGCAGGACCACAGGGGTGCAGGGGATGGCACAACACATAAATGGTACTCATCAAAGCAGAGAGAGCTCCCATTGCTCTCTTTGAAAGCAAAGGTTCATTGCTTTCCAGGCAGAGTTTAATCAAGGTTTAATGTTGATGAATTTGGAACTAGGGGTCCCTAGACTAAATGGGACTTGGAATTAGAAGCTTGCACAAATAGCCTGAAACAAGGACTGGCATTTAGCTGCGAGAAGGTTTTATTTCAGTGCCACTTTTTCCAGGGCCTGGTAATAATTTGTAAAAGAACACTCATCTGGAGCCAGTCAATGCAATTGGAAATACAGAAAAAGCCTGATTGTTTTTCCATGTACGAAACGTTAAGAAAATGAAGTCATTTCTCTCCAGCCCAATATTGACTGTAATTATAGGTAGCAAGCAGCCTTAGCTGCTATAAAATATTGACGTGCTTTTATATATTTACTATTTAAGGACAGGAGAAAGGTTGCTTCTTAATGAAGTGCAGTTACACACAGAATAATGGAAAGGAGGTCATTAATACATAATACTGCTGCCCTTTCCATTATTAGTGTGAAAGCACTTGCCAGATGAATAGAAACAGGTTTAAACTTGTTTTATTATTCTATAATGGTAATTTGCCCAGAGCAGCTCACTCTCTGGCTAATCTCTGCTTAGAGAGAGATTCCTATCTGACAAAACTGTATTTAGCATATTTTAGTTTCACAGAGTTTCGAGTGCACAGCCTGGTACAGCCAGTGTCACAGGTCAGGGAAAATAGGTCACCCTCATAGCGCTTCCTCACAGTCAGGTCTTGTCCTTCAGTTGGCCTTAGGCAGTACCTAAGAATTCAATCACTGTCCAAAATAACTCTGCCATTTCCTAGTTTTGCAGCTGAAAGCTAGCCTTGGAGGGACTGGTACATCTGTGACCTTGGACAAGTTACATGGACTGGAAACGAGTGACCAAGGGCACCTGAGGACACGGCCCCTGAAAGTCTCTGCAATCCAACTTTCCTCGATGTGAAACAGCACCTCTGTATTTCACACCTAGGGACAAAAGGCACATTGGTAAAGAACGTGGGTTGCTTAGAAGAAAATAATGACAGTCTCATAACAGAGCAGATACAGGGACTTGTAAGAGTGAGAGAAGGTGAAATTGCCCAGAAGGCTCATCTAATTCTCCTTTACGTTACAGCAGGGCATAACCAAGTTGCTGCTGGGCTGAGCAGCTGCTTTAAAACAACAAAACACCAAAATCAACAAACAAACCAAAAATAAAGACAGAAAAGAACAAGCAATTTATTTTTTTTTTTTAAATTCCGCTAAAAAAAATCAAGCTCAAAAACTGCCAATAAACCGCGTTTCAGGCACTTTCCCGAATGTGTCACCTGGCGCAGTAGTTTCCTTAGGGAGATAAAAGGGAGGTGTCCCTTCCCTCATTCAGATTTGGGGGGCAAAAGGAGATTGGTGAGCAACTCTTTTGCCCCCGGGATGGAAGCATCCAACACCTGGCACTCAAATCCTACTATGTGCACAGACAGGAGAAAGCTAATAGGACGGTCCTGTAATTCTGGTAGTAAACTAAACTAGCTGCAATACTCTCCAAGAATTTCTGGGCCAGTTATGGGGACAGGATCTCATTGCAGGACCCCCTGACCCAAGGGGACTGTGTCAAATGGTCTGCAAGGCCTGGAAGGCATCCAGCTTCTTCATTTATATTGCACCATTTCACTACATTATGCTAAGTTGGCTAAGTGTTTTTTACTTCCTTAGCTTACTGCAAGACTTTAATTTTAAAAGGAAAGCACCAGTTAAAATTCCTCAGAGGCAGTACCTGCAATTGTACCTTACCACAAGTTTGTATCCAAACTGTTAGAAAAAGTAAAGGTCAGCCTCTGGAATTTTGCATTTTCAAGGACTGTCAGAGACAGTTGCCTAGGCTAAGGTTAAACCCGAATGTAATTAGTTCCAAGACTTGAAGGAATAAACCTAGATACTAGACTAGACTAAAGTAATATTTAATCATGAGATACTGTTTCTGACAGATTAGCTTGAAGAGATAAGACCTAGCTACAGTTGTGGGTTTTGGCCCACTGAAATTATTACAAAGCACCATACGCAGAAGCAGGAGGCATCACTACTAATATTCTTTGATTAGCAATATTAAAAACTGTTCCTACATTACAGGCCTTGTTATCTCTCTTGGACTCAGAGCCTCCTGCAATAAGCCAAACAGCTAGCCAAAATGAAGTGAAGTGCACGCATTCATGCACACACTTAACAGGCAGCAGGGCTGTTCAAGGCATTATCTTCCACTGTTTCGATATTTTCACTTACCTTATTCAGGCAACAGTCTGGACAGAAGAGTTCAACCCAGCAGCCATCTTACACAAGCATTGTCTTGCAATGACATCCTAATTGCTCAGTCAATAGACATCTAAACACAACCAATTAGCACATCTCAAGTCTTTATTTCCTTGCGACCCAGTTAACAAAATCTGAAGGCTGCTTCTCTGTCAGAAGAAAAACACTGCTATTTCCTTTGTGCTAAGTCAGTTTGAAAAAAAAAAAATTCTCAGAGTGGTCATAGCTCTCCAATGTATTTTCTCCCTCCTGTTTGAAAAGCCAGATGATCTTCATCAGGTCAACAGCCTTACAAGAGTGGCACAGGGATGTCCTTTCAGCCCGTTAAGAAAATTAGTGAGGGATGTAAAGATCTGGCTGAGAAGGGCCAAGTTTAGGTCTAGATGCCTTTCAGACAGTTTTGTGCCTCATCCCTACGCTTTTTTTCACAAGGACTTTGGAAAAGTCTTTTCTACTGCCTATGATACTGATACCTTCCAGACTTTGAAAAGTCCAAGTACCTTTTATTCGGAGTTAACCAAAGCCTTGGCTGTGCCCTTCTTGGAAAGCTTCAGTCACCTGATGGACCAACATCTCTGCACAGATTTTCTAGAAGAAATACCACAAGCATCTAGAGGACTAAATGGAGTTGACTGACAACTACGTTGGCCCAAAGGTGGAGGGAGGGAATTAATTCTTGAGTATTATCTTCTGGATGGAAAGCAGTTGCCAGAGCAACTAGGTTTACCACAGAAAGTGCTGTTAACTTCCAGAGTAATCATCTTTCCAGTAAAGAAGCAGATCTTTTGTAGTTGTCAAGAAAAAAAACAAAATTGGCCTATAAACCACCAAAAATATTAATAAAATAATTTCCACACTCCAGTAGTGGTGTGGCCATGGTAAATAATGAGTTTATTTTGTTTTCTTCTACTGGCAAACTGCCTTTTAAATTTTAATCACTTCTCTAAAGCAGCTGCCAGAGTTCTTTTTATATAATGCATTTATATACTGTATATTAATTTCATTGCCAGTTTTGATACATAAAAAATAGCTTTGCATTAAAAGTATAAATAAAGCACAGTGGTATGCCTGACAGAATACAAAATACAGCAATGATTCCATCAGTAAGGATGATCTCAGACTGCTCTCCTTCCTCACAAGCATTTCTCCTGAGAAACCAAGGCAGATTCAGTCAGAGCTGAGCACGAGGAAGATGTTTCTGTGCTGGACTTCAAACACATTTTCAAACACATTAAATGGAATTTTCTACCCTCAGAAGTGTCTCATGTTGTGCCTGGATGAATGAAAGACATGTTGGTGCACAGAAATGTTGAAAACTTGCATAGAAGATTACGTGTAGCCGTCTGCTCTATATAACAGATGTTCTGCTGACTAGGCTTTGTAAAGCACATCACAGAAGTGAGTAGACACTTGTCTGGGTAGCTTGCCTGGTAAACCCACCCATGAGCACGTCCTCGAGGCTGGTCAAGTATTGGCATAACCAGAATTCAGGTCCTTGATGTTTTGTTTATTGTTAAATAAGCGAAGAAGCTCACACGAGGATGGAGACACGCAGCTGTTCGAAAAGATTTCCAAAGCACACCATCAGCACCCACCACTGCCTGACACCCCAAGGACAGCAGTTCAGCAGTAGCTGCTGCCCAAAGACACGGTAGACACTGTAGATACAGACAGGTGGCATTTTGAAGGCAGAGTTTGGACGCGAAACAAAGAAGGTCTGCAGAGACATGTGGCTTAATTAAAAATTGCTTCTTTTTCTTAGATTGCTTCTGGCAATTTACACATGCTAAGGAAGAGGCTGTTAAAATTAAAAAAAAAAAAACACAAAAAAAAAGAAAGAAAGAAAAAAAGCTTCACTTTCACTTTGAAAGAAACCATAAAAACTAGAGCTATCTGAGCATACAACTTTAAAGACAGAAATGTGTTGCCTCCACAAACGTGCAAAAGGATTGGAAGGTATTTGGGAGTCTTGAAGCCCTGTTTATAGATTTTAGGCCACCATGTTTGCCTGTCCTGGGTACAAGTTTTGTGATTTGGCTGCCAGACTTTGCAGGACCACGTGTAACAAGTGAGTGTGTTTCCTGGTCCAGCATGAGTTCACTCCTCCTGGCCCCTGGGTTAAATTACACAGGCATGCCTTCCCTTTGGACTTCCCAACATGAAGCGTTTGTATGGTGCAGGATAAACCTTTCTCAGATTGAACTGAAAACCTGATAGGGATATAGAAGAAATGGCAAATATGCTGCAGCTGTAATTCTTTCCCCAAGAAAATGGAAAAATACCTGAACAGTGGGAAAAAAAAAAAAATAAAACCTGGAACAGATTTAATAGGAAAAAGACCCACTTCACACAATTCAATGCAGTATTGTAAAACTGAATACACTGCTATTAAAGAAAATACTGGGAAATCTTGCATTTCTCTGTGGAAATATCTCTCTATGTGAGAACAGCTTCTAATAATGACAGCACACTTGCATCTAACAGCCATACCCTCTAAAGAGACATCTGCTTATTGCAAATGGTGACAGGGAACAAAGGGAAGCCGGGGCTCCCAGACAAGCAACTGCCCTTCTGAGAGGGGAAACAGCAGCACATGGGAAATTTCCTTAAGGTAGAGGGTACAAGTGATGCTTGTCTAAAGAGAAAAGGACAAGGAAGAGAGATAAAGCAAGACTTTAAGGAAGCTGTGAGTGAAAAAAGAGTGCAGGTGAAAGAAAAAGCATCTGCAAATGATTTCCCACAGAACATCTTCTGCTCCACAGCCTCTGGGAGACCAGACTCCTCCATTTCTGACACACAAAAAAGCATGTCAGTGTATGAGATTGATAGAAGAAATTGTCACAGTTAAGACTCTACATACTGTCACTCAGACTCCCAAGTTTGGGAGATTGCAAGTTTGGGAAAGCAGTTAGGAAGAGAGCCTGTCCCACCATTGAAGGACTCCTGCAACCCCTGAGTAGAAAGATTCTTGCCCATCAGCCAGAGTTTAAGCAGGAGTTTTCCTCTGAGACAGTGCAGTGACAGTAAGAGTTCACCCAGGGACTGCTCCCTGGTGGTCCTGGTGTCCTGCTCTCCTGAGCTCCTGGAGTATCAATGCAGCTCTGACCATTGGCAAGACAACACCAAAAAGTAGAGGCACATTTCACAGCTGAGGCTCTTCAGTGATTCTTGGCATCTGAAGTAGACACCAGTGTATGTCCTTCTTCTTGGTTTCCTTACTTTCTTATTATCCAGGCATCTCCTGCTTTGCTCTCATTGCCATGCTCTGCCCAAGGGATACAGGTAGTTCCTGGGGAAGCTCCAGAAAACCAGAACCTCTGCCTAACATGACCAACCAGGCAGAGAGCTGGGGTTTCCACATCCACCCAAGGTCAGGATGGTGATTTCTGCTAGCACTCCTGCCTAGGGCACATCACACCTTCTTTCACCACTGGGCAGTCTCATCCTCTTCTCATCCTCATTCGCTTGGCGGTCTTTGCTTTCCATACTTTCCTCATTCAGGGCTTGCCTGTACCCAGTTGTCCAGACACAGTGTCCCCGTAGTCCCAGTGGATTTGCACAGGGCGCTAACCCTGTTCTATCTCACACCATCTCTCTTCCTTAGTCACTTTCCCTCTCCCAATGACTCTCCTTCTCCTGCAAAGCATTATTTTCTCCCCACGTCTTTTCCTACACCTTTTTAAAAACTGAAACTTCCATTATTCCCAGTGCCCTGGGGGGAAAAAACAAACAACCAGGAAACTACTTCCACATAAGACAAAGGGAAAAGCAAAGCAAAGCAAAACAAAGCAAACACAACTTACATCTTTACATCCAACTAATAAAAGCAGGAAAAAAAATGCAGGCAGCAAGACTCCAACTTGAATTAAGGTTCCCCACAGAAATTTCATGTGAGGAGGCTGAGCCATTTTAGACCTTGGTTCTGTTAAAACCTCATTTTTTTCTGTATCCATAGGGGCATCCCATGCTGCTTCACTGCTCTGAAATTGCTTGTTGCAACTGGAATATTAAACTGTTGAATGAAGAACAGCATGCTGGAGAAGACTGATGGTCAAACAACCTGTCACTACCAAGTCACATTTACTTCTTAATTTTCTCTTCTGCTGCTTGTCCCCCTCTTTACCTGGGAAGCTCCTTGTCACATAAATGTCCTTCTTGTTTGTGCAAAAAGTATTAATACACATAAGACCTACCATATTAAGCACGGGTGGTGTCACTTCACAGAAGGGTTTAGGTGGGCTTGTCTCAGCATTGCATCACTCCCAATGAGATCATTTTCCCTGCTGCTCTAGTCTGATTGGAAATTCCCTTCCTGCAGCTCACTGTTCTTTTGCCATAACATCTCCAGGAGGTATCTGTCTCTGTCAAGAACCACAAAACTGAAGTTCTCGGGGGGATGAGGTTTCTATACGCAGCATACAAGATTCCCTTGTCATTCCTGAACAAAGACGGTTTTCTTGTTGTCCCTCAGCTGCTTTCCCAGGACACACAGTTGCTATCAAGGCAAGGTGCCATCCTGGAACAGAGCTGCATGAAGTTATCAGAGCACAGGGTGGCAGTCCCAAGGGGCAACAAGAGCCAGTTAGAAATTAAAGCAAACAAAATGAGACAGGCAGTTTTACTCCTCACTGGCATGCTTTCCAAATGCTGGCATTCAATCCACCATGAAAAGCAATCTTTTCCTTTTGGAAAATGCTATTGAATGAAAACGTTAGGCCTTTGATCTTCAAACTTCAGAAGATAGAAATAATTGACTCATTTGGGACTGGAAGCAAATTAAGAATACGAAATAAATCTGAAGGGCAAGCAATAGTTAATTAGTTATCAGTGGTTTCCAAAAGTTAATTGCAATAATCCTGAACATAAAATTAGAGTGGAATACATTCCCAGCTATAAAAAAATGTCCTTAAAAATGAAGTTGCTTAACAGTAATGAATGGATTAAGAGAGATTTAAGAAAAAGGTTAGGGGTTTTAACTTATTTTTAGAAAAAGGATGTGTGGCTCAGGTGGATTTGGATTGTCACCATAAGCGAGAAATATTTATATCTTGGTAAGCCCATGACACCTTAGACAATCAGACTCATTTTCAAATCAGCCTCATAAATACTTGGGCCAAAGAACAGGGCATGGAGTGGATGTATCACATTCTCTAGCAGCCTCCGGAGGGATCAAATGATGCAACGGATAGTCAGAGAGTATAGTGAGAGCAATGGGTGGTGGGACCTTCAAACACTGGCATACACATTTAGCAAAGGCCACTCACTGGCTTAGTCAACACTACTGGATCTGCCAATCAGGCTTGCCCTGTCCAGTCAAAACCCTTATGACCTGTAGAAAGGGGGAGAGGTTCTGTAGTGCATATTAAAAATATTCTGGGAAAAACAGCATGGGGTTATTCATGCCCCAGGCAAAGGGAAACACATCCATGGAATTGATTTTGTTCGAGGACCTGGGTGCATTTGGTGGGTAATGCAGGAAGATAGGGAAGTCTGATTTTTGCCTCCAGGGGATTTCATTTTGGGTAAAAATAAACTATATGATGCTAATTGCCATCTAACTCTGTATATTATCACCTTTATGGTGCCTTTATCACCACCCTGGGCTCCTCATGGCATAAGTCTTCACTGTGACAGATCTGGGGATCTGAACCCGACTCCCATTTGACCGCCAAATTAACAAATTCAACATGCAACAACCCAAAACCACACACCATCTTTTCTGCCTGGTAGACTGACACGACAGATGGAGCACCAGGTCACTGAGTAAATGTACTCAATGGACTTTTATAGGGCTAGTCCACAGAATAAGGAGATGATGTCTCTGCGTCTATCTACCAAAAAACAGGAAAGGTGATGGAGTAGTAGGAAATGTGGAACCTGGTATGATGTAAATGGTATGGAATAAGGGGTGGATACTGTTCTGGAATCAGCAGTAGCAAGTACAGTGATGTGTTTTGGATTGAGGGTGAGAATAATGTTGATAACACGCTGATGTTTCGGTTGTTGCCAAGTAGTGCTTACCACAAGTCAAGGACTTTTCAGTGCCCCATGCTCTGTCAGTGAGGAGCTGCACAAGAAGCCAGGAGGGAGGATGGCTGGGACAGCTGACCCAATTGGGCCACAGGGATATTCCATACCGTAGAACATAGTGGCCAGTATATAAACTGGGGTGAGCCGGTCAGGAGCTGCAGATCAGTGTTTGGGGTTGGTCTGGACATCAGTCAGTGAGAGGTGAGCAGTTGCATTGTGCATAACCACCTTCCTTGACAGCCTGGCTACACTGTGTTCCATCCTGGGATAGGGTTTGCCCTCTTGGCTTCCTGGGCACACTGCTGACTCACACTGAGCCTGCTGCCAAGCACCGCCTCCAGATTGCTTCTGCCGTGTTGCTCTTCTGTCACCCTTCTACTAACTTATACTTGTGTCCAGTGTTACTCCACCCCAGATGTAGAATGCAGCATTTGTTCTTGTTAAATTTCATGCCAGTGATGACTTCCCAATACTCCAATCTGTCTAGATCCCTCTGCAAGGCATATTGCAGAGGAGAGTCAACAGCATCTTCTAGCTTTTTATTAGGAACAAACTTGCTAATGGTGCATTCAACTTCTGCATCCAGATTGTTGATAAATAATATTGAGCAGAAGGGGTGATAGAACTAAGCCCCATGGAACACCACTGCTCTGGATCACCACCCAGATGTAGCACCATTCACTGCAACAATTTGAGCCCTGCCCTTCAGCCTGTTCTTCACTCTGCGCATCATGTACCTCCTCCTCCCACAGCTGGAAAACTTGTACAGAAGGATCCTGTGAGAGACAGTAACAAAAGCCTTACTAAAATCCAGAAAAACTGCATTCACCATCTTTCCTTCACCCACTAGACAGATGACCTTATCTCAGAAAGACAACTGTAGACCATGAAACGTATATTTCACTGTGCATATCATCCTTTTAATGCAGGAACAACAAAAATTAAAAAACAATCAACCAACCAAATAAAAATATCAACCTCACTCCCAACAGCAACACACTCCCCCTCCTTAAAGCTATTCTTTCTTTTGGTAAAGAAGAAAACCCCAATATGGATCTGAAATGAAAATGTTTCTTCTTTCCTCTAAGCAAACAAGCACTCCTAGAATTTCTTCCTACAAAACTCTCACATTTTTGTTTTTGTTTTTGGTTTTGGTTTTTGGGTTTTTTTTGACATATTAATTTCTGGGTTAAAAGAAACTGTGAAAAATCAATAGCTAAAATAAAACTCCAGTAAGGTGGTGAGCTGCAATATTTTTCCAAGGGGAATACTGAGCTTTCATAGTAAAGATGAGTAACAGCAGCAGGAGGTGGCAAAAAACTGCATCACACTGTCCTAGTTAATACCAGAACTGACGCATCAACAGTGTGATAAACCCATGTTTTCACATCATTTTGCAGCTGCACATGATTTTAGGTAGTTTAATATTTTTGCCCAGACTGTGCCAAAAGGTATGCTCAGTTGGTCTCTCCAGCCATGAACAGTGTAATGACTCTAATTTACAATTGCCACTACTTTGTTTGATGTGGTTTCTCTACAGGCTTTTGCCTTCTGCAGCTCATGATAACATGGGCTATTTTCATCGCTAAAACACCCATGAGGAAGAGAGAAGAGCTGTATCTAGTTGAGGAAGAATGAGAGAGATCTCATCTCAGTGAAGAACAGGGTGGCAAAGTCTTAGGAGCTGAATTTGACTGGGTAAGAGGGAGTCCATAATAGAAACCCCTTCAAAAAGAAACCCCTTATTGCTGCATTGTCACTATATGAAAACAAGAAAGCCTCCTGCACCACTGACAAGCACGATCTTTTGAAACCCAGCCCCGTTCAACTCCTTGGTTTTGTATTTAATTCTGTATCCCTATTTTGAGAACACTCCTAAGCACTGCACAAGGCAGCTGAAATGTAATTCTCCCTATCCAAGGTGCATACTGGTTGAAGGAGTCAGCTCGAGTTCATTGCTCTGAGGCACCAATGTGAATTTAATTATCCTAAGAAACAACTTTGAGCTGAAGGAGAATTGCTAGGAAATCATCCAATCATTCCAGAGAAGCTCACACAAAAAATAGATGTGTCCTTCCTAACCCAGAATGCCTTCCTTTCCCAATCCACCCCAGGAAAGAAAGTGAATGGATTGCAATGATTACAGCTTCCAAATTAGGCTCCAGTGCTCTGGCAGGCACAAATACCACAATCATTCAGAGGTGTTTTTTTAAAAAAAAAACAGTCTAAACATTATGTGCCTTATGCAAAAATAGTCTTAAGAGCAGGCATAGAGTGATGCTTAGCTGAGCACAAAAACCTCCTAGGAGCACCAGTCAATACTCACGCACACATGCTCTGGTAACAACAGGCCTCAAGCAATGGCTGTCTTAGAGAGACCTTTAACACTCTCCTCCCCTCAATTTCTAGAAATTACATTCCACTTAATGCCCCAAAACAAAAGCACCCATGCTGGGAGTGTGAGTAATCAGCGGCGCTTTGGATTTTGAGCCTCAGACTGAGTACCTGGGTAACAGACCCCAAACAAGCAGTTGCACTCATTCCTGCAACCCTCTCAGGACTCAGACAGATAGCTCAGACCTATTCAGATCACCAGAGACCATCCATCTGCAGCTCCACTGAGAAATTGCTATTCCTGTAGAAAGGTGCATGCCCAAGACAAAAAGGATGGGCAGTTTCCCCTCCCAGACAGGTTTCTTCTAGAACTAGAAGTGATAATTTGAGTGAGAGCACTCTGTGCATTCATGGGAAGTTAAAGAACATACCCGAGACAGAGGAAGAGCAGCAAAGCAACCAGTCAGCAACTCTCACTCTCATGCACACATCCCCAGGTGTGGGTAAGTTTGTTAGTATCTGTGGCAAATTTTTTCAAATATGTTAATAGCTGCCTCACTGGAATAATAGTTTAAGTAGAGCTGGCTGAGAGGAAGGGCTAAGTCACCCTTGCAGAAAAGGTCTGAGCTGACTGGAGGGGTCTGTGAACTCAAGAGGGGTCCATTACCTAATCCTGGAGGTCTTTTGAAATCCTCACCTTCTATAATGAAACAGAAATTACCAGTGTGAGATTTGACAACACCCAGCATGAGAACTGGATTTTCAAACGGGCTTCAGCATGTGCCCGTTCATGCTTCAACTAGAATGAATCTTTTCGGAAATTTTCCAGCCATTTCCAGTATGTCCCGTATCATATAAATTCCTCAGCAACAGCCGTCATAACCGAAATTCCAATGGGCCTCACTACCTGTGTTTTCATTGCAGAAAGGTGCGTTCCACTGGTTTGCTTTACTTCTTGCCTCCGACAAAGTTTTGTGCCTCCAAGTTGTACAGCAGCGTTGCGTTACGCACACTCACAGAACAAAAATCCCTTTGGCAGAAAAAAAGAGCAAGAGCTGAACAGTGAAATTTGCAGTTGTATAAGTCCAGTGGTCAGTTATGGCTACGGCTCTTTTTCCTTTCTCAAGGAAGCAGATGGAAGATATTAGTACCCTTCAGGTTCAATTTGAAAAGATGGCTATCCACAGTAGATGCTAACAGACCTATTTTAGTATTGTTCATAAAAGCAGAGATGAATCTTTCATGCAAATACTAGAAGAAAAATACTAGAAGGGAAGAGACTAATGTTAATTAATGCTAAAGTGTTTTTACTTGCAAAAAAAAACTTGAAGAAAAAGGTCTTATTTATCCATAAGATTTCCTTCCAGAACAGACCAGGGGATCATCAAGTTCGTCTTTTGCTATAACCAGCTACAGGCCATCACTTAACTGTGCCTGCGCTAAAACAAATAATTTGCCAGAAGGAAGTTATATAGTTTATAGTTGTACAACTATAGCTTTAGAGTTGTAATAATTTGAAGATAATCAAGAGCTGAAAGAGCTTGGTGGATGTTTTAACTGCAACAGTTACTCAGTACAGAAGATGTCTGTTCAACATCCAACCCAAATTTGAATAGCTTTGATGTTAGTCTTCCCTACTAATTCGAAGTTCTCTGCATTTTCTCCCTGTAATACATATCCATAAAACAACTAAACTTTAACAGTCTGAATGACTTACTCAACTCTTGATATTTCTTCATGAAATACCTAAGACATCACCAAATCAGAACCCAAATCTTTGTTGATGTGCTCTATATACTCTGAGATGAGGGGCCAAGACTGAAGTTCCTAAAATGTATCTGGGAGATTTAGACACAGGTCTTGTTGAAGAAGGGGAAATACATCATTTCTCTCCCTGATTTCCTTATTTGAAGGATTGACAGATTCTCACGGAGGAGCATCTCTGAGTAAGACACCACAGTGTAGTAAGGAGCTGGAATGACAAAGTGCAGGAATGACAACCAGGTATGGTGCTGACTGGCACTTTCTCCAATGGCATCATCCCCTGAGCCAGCATCTACATCAGGCTGCTTCACTCACACAAAACGTGGGAAGTGAGAGCCAGGCAGCTACAATCAATATCAATAGTCACAAAGTAGCTTGGGATATCGCTCAACTAGTCTTCCTTCAAAGACAGTTTTGAAACAGATTTGTTTTAAAAAATCATCCAAATGTCCATCTGTGGCTTAAATTTTTAAATGTAAAACCTGATCATGCTTTAGGTATGAGTCATCCTTCTGCTCCACTGTGCCCAAAGGCTGGCAAAATCCAGCTGCATCCCAGGGCAACGACAAAGCAACAGAAGTGGCCAGGGTTTGAGCAGCAATGAAGCAGATTTACCACCAAGCCTCACGCATAATTTTGCACTTCCAGCCACAATCCTCCCCCTTGCCGTGTAGCTTTGCATTCCATATTTTCACCCAGGCACATCTCCATGTTATCATATACCCCTCAGTGTATTGCCAGCAGGAGCTCTCCTGCTGGGAAAGAACCCCCAGAAGAGTTGGTACTGTCCTGATTCTAATGATGCCTTCACAGTCCCCTTCAGCTCCGCCCAGGTAGATGTACCGAGAACCTGAGCACCCACAGCTGGGGAAATTCTCACTGCCCACTTGCCTATGCTGGGTAACCAGGACAAGTTCAGGTCTGGGCAGCTTCCCAACATCCTGCTCAGAAGCATACATGGATATACTTGCTGGGGGCAGCAAAGATGACTGTGCCAAGACTCCATGCACCAAGCAGCTGCTGTGTTTGCCCCAGAGGGGCCTGCAGTGTGTCCGTCTTCTCTGGAGCTTGAAGTGACCCTGTGGCCATTTAAACCATGTGGATCCAAGATCTCTCTCACTGCTGATAGACAGTGCCTGGTGGCTATTCACAGACATCCTTCTTTAGGATCCTCACACATCTGAAAGAACATCTGCACCTTTGTCCTAGTAGGGATTCACCAATTTTGACAGGTGCCAAACCACCTCCCCAGATCCTTCTTCCAGGCCGTACTCCTTCAGAACAAGTTCGTTTGAACAGAATCTGGATGTGTTGTGAAATAACAAGGCCACAACAAAACTGATAGCACAGGTTCACTCGTCTATATGTCCAAGTCTCTATTGTGTTTGTATTATCTCTGGTGGCACTGGACATGTGTCCAGGGGTAAACTGAAATTTGCAAAGGAAAAGCTCCACTTGAGCTGGATGCACAACTCAGAGCTCCCAAACAAGCCAAGCTTCAAAAATCACCAAAGCAAAGCACCAAGCTGAAGATGCACAGCCATGTTCCCAGACTGCTTGACATGTTGCAGTCAAAGATTGTTTTCTCCCACTAGGTCACTTGATGTGAGCATCAGCTGTTTTCACCTCATGCACCAGGAACCCAAGCAGCAGGCTGGCTTGAGACAGCAGGTGGAAAGGACATACTTGAAGGAAGGACAAGTCACACAAGATAGAGGCTATCTACACACCTTCACATAGGACTACAAGGATTGGACAATGCAGAAACAGAAAAGGTGCAAACTTTTGCGAATTCTCCTTCCTTTTCTGGTTTCTTAACAGACCACTTTACCAATTAGTGGAATGTATTCCAGCATATTTGCATCCTCTAACTTTTTCTTCTGTATTTTTCCCCACTACAATACTCACAAATTCTCTCTCTGTCTCACAAGATATTTGCTGCTGATCTCCCCTTTCAGTTGGAGAGGGTGCAGCCTGCAGCTCTCCTCAATGCTTATTTGGGTCAACTACTAGCTGATGCACTAAACTTCTTAGTCAATCAGGACTCTTTCTTTGGCCAACAATTTTCTCAGTATTTGTAGAAATTCATTAACTCTGGGAACTCTGCTCATTCATTAGATCAATCGAGTTTGTCAACCAGGGTCAGGAATTAATGGGAGTGGAAGAAAGACCAGACAGACGTAATGATCATGCAAGCCTTATTTCTTTAGGAAACCACCCTAGTACTAAATCTGGGGAGCTGTGCTAATTAACATTGGCCCATTAAACCTCATATCTACTGGAAAATACAAGGCTTGCTTCTAGCATGGGTAACCCTGGGTACATGATTCAGCAGTCCTCCTCCCACTGTGTCTGTTACAGCACAATCAGTAAATTTATCCGAGTTGGGAGAGTGGTGAAGTACCCGCTCACACCTCTCCTTGCTATCAATTTCGTCACCCTGCCAAGCAGACTCAAAATGACAGCTGTGCAGACACGACACAAAAACAGGAGCTGCTGCATCACACTTAGTTTCCAGAGGCATATTTAAAAAATGGAAAAATCCAAAGATGTTGCAGTAAAGAGCTGACCAAACACCCTCTCAAACCAGTTTAGCATGGGCTGCCTATTGAGAGGACATATACTCCACAACAGACACATAACCAAGGCTAAAGTAGTGATCTTGCACCCTGGGTTTAATCCTTCCACAAAGGAACAGACAGAAGAAACATGGAGACGGAACATACTATGTTGACTGTCACAAAATTGTTACTGTCCTCTTTCCCTCATCACCCTAATTAGAAGCATTTCTAGCTAGCTGAAATGATAAATTGCAGTTTTTCACAAAGAAGAGATTTTCTTTGCTGTTCTGCCAAAGGAGACAGGATTTCAGGGAGTTTACAGATTGTCCCAGAAACCTCAGTCTAAAAATTTTTCCCTAAATTGCCAGAGCACCTCCACCTTCCTTGCAGTGGCAAGTGGAAGACCAGAGGCCCTGGTGCCTCAGCTGTAACTGGGACAACGTTCTCCTAACCACGTGTATTGTCCATTGTCAGGGGAGTTTCCGCGTGAATCGTTTCTCTCTGAATTTTTCTTGTACCCTCTTTCAGTAGTATGGTTCCTGCTACTGTTCATTTTCTTATCTCACTGCTGTTTTCTGGTAAATTGGTCTCATCTCAACCCGTTATCTTTACTTTCTGTGCCTTTATTTCTCCTCCCCATCCCACTGCGGGGGGAGAGGGAAGCAAGCAAGTTCAGAGACTCGTAGTAGGAGCACTAAACTGGAGATTACCATTCCTAAACCACAGGATGAGAGAGCTAGGATAGGCTCTGGATCTACCTCCAGATGAAGCCTCTGCAGAGCAAAGATACTGGGAAGTCAAGGAAGCTCCACATAAGTCTATGTAATGCACTTCTGACCTCCCACGTGTCCCTCTAGTCCCCTTCCCAAGCCAGGTTCACTTTAACCAACAGGTCAGCTGATAATGCTGCCCATCCACGGGCCCCCAGAACGCCAGGACCTGTATCAGCAGCTGTTACAGCTGTGCTTACTGAGAAGCTCCAGACTTGCCCCATGGACTCCATGCACTGTGTTTGCAGCACATCTTGGGGGCACAAAACATGCCGAGGGAGCTCTGCTCTTCTCAGCAGGCTTGGAAACCCCCATCCCCGGGGAACTTTTGTACCTCTTTCTTCTCAGCACTGCAACCAGAAATAATTAAAAAAAAAAAAAATTACGACAGGGACAGCTATTGCAAAAATTCCTTGAGGAGGAGACCCTGGAAAGGCTGTGTTCCCTATGGTTGTGGTGTTTGTCTGCAACTCTAGACACACTTCTGCTACAGCCCAGTCCACCGTGACCATGGAGTTACAGGATTTGTGGTTAAGGGAAGAGCAACTGATGTCATCTACCTGGACTTGAGCAAAGCATTCTGACACTGTTCTGCATAACATCCTTGTCCCTAACATGGGGACACATGGGTTTGACAGGTGGACCACTCAATGGGTAAGGAATTGACTGGATGGTCACCCTCAAAATGTTGCAGTAAATGGTTAAATATCCAGTGGAGACCAGTGATGAGTGACATTCCTCAGGGATCTGTATTGAGATTATTTAACATCTTTTTCAGGAACACGGACAACGGGATTGAGTGCATCCTCAGCAAGTCTGAGAATGACACCATGCTGTGTGGTGCTGTTGACATGCTGCAGGGAAGGGATGCCATCCGGAGGGCACCTGACAGGCTTGACAGGTGGGCCCTTACAATCATGAAATTCAACAAAGCAAAGTTTAAGGTCCTGCACCTGGGCCACATCAAAAGAAGTATGGCCAGAAGGTCAAGGGAGGTGATTCTCCCCTTCTACTCTGCTCTCATGAGACCCCACCTCAAGGGGTCCAGGTCTGGTGGCTGCAGCATAGAAAAGATGCTGACTTGCTTGAGCGGGTGCAGAGGAGGCCCCAAAGGTGAACAGAGGGCTGGAGCACCTCTCTTGTGAAGACTAGCTGAGAGAGTTGGGGCTGTTCAGCTCAGGGGAGACAGTATAGCAACCTTCCAGTTCTCAGAGAGGACGTACAGGAAAGATGGAGAGAGAATTTTTATCAGAGAGCGCAGTGATAGGACAAAGGTTAATGGCTTTAAACTGAAAGAGGGCAGGTTTAAATTAGATATTAGAAACAAATTTCTTACTCAGAGGGTGTTGAGGTGCTGGAACAGGTTGCCCAGAGAAGTTATAGATACACAACCCCTGGAAGTGTTCAAGGCTGGGCTGGATGGGGATTTGAGCAACCCATTCTAGTGTGTGGCACTCCCGCTCATGGCATGAGAGTTGAACCTGGATGATCTCCAAGGTCCCTTCAAACCCAAACCATTCTATGCTTCTACGACCCAGGAAGAACAGTGGCTGAGACACACAACTTCCCCCCTCTCTAGCATGGTTTCCTTCATCTGGGGCTCCACATAGCCATACTGTAGCTGAGAGCTTCAGAAACCTACATGTACGTTTTGCTGTTGGGAACAATAACAGTACAATTAAAAAAGTAGCAATTCCTTTGTCGGGCGCTTCAGTCCAGCTTTCACAGTATTCCCATTTTCTGTTTAATTGCACTTTCATATTTAATAAAAAGTCCATTTCCTCATTTTAACTGTCACAATATGACAGGGCACTTGGATGATCGCTGGAAACCACATTTTTCATCTTCAACTGTTTCATGCAGTTGCAGCAAATTTGAGAAAGGGGCCAAGCCTTGCTGACTCTTGGGCACAAATTCAACAGCATTCATTCCTGCTTTTCCTTCATTATTTGTCCCTGTTACAGAATCAGATTGGAAACACCCGTATTTCCACTTCCATAACCCTTCTAGTTTGCAAAACATTTTCCATTCTATCAGAAAAACTGGAAGATTGTTAGAACAATAGGTTACTTGGGTAATTCAACAAAGGAAAAAAATCTGATCTCTTTCCAGCATTTAAACTCTTGGTCTTGCAAGAAGTGCTGGTTTATTTTAATTAATCAGGGATTTATTTTTTTAAAGAATTCTTAATACTCCTTGTCACGATAGTGTCCTGTGACTGGAATGACTACTATATATTCTGCTACAAGCTAGGCTCACACAGTGCACTGTGAAGTGTCAAATTCCTTTTAAAGAAATTATCTAAATTCTGGAAGGCTGCCCAGAAGGATAGTTCTGTATGAAGAATATACAACTGCCTAACAGTAACACCTTTGGGGTGTTTATACTAAGTCACTCTGCAAACAGAACGTGCAACTCCTGTTCTTGCCATCAAACTTATTTGAGAAAGGAGCAGCCAGGACTAGAAACCAAATTACAACACAGATTATGTACCACCTTCTGAACAGAAGGACCACAGCACAACAGGAAATCTTTCCCAGGCTAAACACCTGCGCAGAAGTGAGCAGAGAGCTGTGAAAAACCTTCCTCAGAACAGAGAACTTGGCTGGTCCCAACTTCCACAACACGATTTCAAAGCCTCTAACTGCACATTGACCTAGCTCATGTTGCTCCCTGCTCTGCTACCACCAAAAATATATTCATATCTGTTTTCTATAACCTTGTGATTGGTAATAAATTCAATTGATTTCTCCAAGTTGAGACTGTTTGGCCTCTGACATTAACTGGTTAACTGGTGAATGATCTCTCCCTGCCCATATCTCAACTCATGAGATTTTTGTTGCATTTTCTCTCTCCTGTTCAGCCAAGGAGGGGAGTGATAGAGTGGCTTTGGTGGGCACCTGGCATCCAACCCAGGTCAAACCACCACATTCAGATAAAAGCCATAAAAATATCTCTGCTGCACTCTCAAAGATCCCCAAAATGATCTGACTTCATGACAGATCTATGATCGTCTTTCACATAACTCATGAGTTGGCTTATAGACAGAAGGGAATTTCAGTTCCGGGCCTCTCACAGGATAATTCCTCTAAGAAGCCTGCTTTCCCAGCCCTAAAATAACATGATGTTCTCACCCCCAACGCACAGTCAGTAAAGTCCTGGTGATTAAACACACTTGTCATCTCGTCCCCCCCTCCCCAAGTAAAGGTTGGGTACTATTACTGCTCACACCTACTTATCAATAATTAGAATCGAGTGCATAAAGGCACCCACATTTATCACAGAGATACATAATTTTTCAGCAGGGCAACGAACAAATTAAATCAGGCTGAAACATCCTTCAATTAACCTCAAAACATTTGCAGCTTTTGATGCTCAAACACAACTTATGCTTTTAAAAGTCTCTTAGGACTCTTAAATTACTGTCTCCCTTTTCCTCAAGAGCTAATTCTGCCTATGTGAGCTTTCTGAAGAGGGAGCTAACAGGACTAGCTCATTAGTTCAACTGAGCTGCTAGAGAGCTCCCTATGCACCACTTCCCCATCTTGCCTGCAGTCTGCCCTCTCTGTTCTAGTGCTGGTTCTCGAGAGCCTTGCAGGGGATGGGGCACTGATCAGAGGGACAGGAGGAGGGGTGGGGTAGTGCTTCTCTGCACACCTGGGCTGAGAAGGTTTGCTCCAGGCCGGGCAGCAAGGATTTATTTTGCTGCACCTGAGCAGAGGGTATCCTGTTAGCACTCATCTCACCCCCCAACACTATCCTGCACTGCCCTAGCTCCTCACTGGTACCACGTGGCACGTGCTAGGGCATCTTCTGAAGATTCAGGAGCATCTGAAACCCCTTTCCATTCTAGTGGAATGTGATATTTTAAACAGGCGTCGTAGAAGGGACTGAGGGACAGGTCTGCTCACTGAGAGTTTCTCTGGGTCACTGGGATCCTGGTCAGTTAGGAGCCAAGCCTTTGCCATGATCCAATAGCCTGTGTTGCACCTTGGCCTTTCCTGTTTACTGAGTGGTCCTACGTACCTCTGCCAGCCAACATCTGGTCACAAGATGAATTTCAGTAATGTGAGATAAAAAACACAAGCAACACAAACCCAAAACAACAAAAATAAAGCAACAACAACAAAACAAGAGCCGTGGGATGTGTCAGTTTTTGGCTTTTCTGCCTGTAGGAGCAGCTGGTCAGCCACAGGCTTTGGTGGATAAACTGAGTAATTTGCAGCCACTGGCCTGTCCTTCCCACAGCACTACATCACTTTGCTTCCTAGAGGTCAGGGGGAAAGGCTGGCCCTATTCCTGCTGGCAGAAAGTCCTGCAGCTCCCTGTGAGACCCAAGCACTGCCAAAGGACAGGACTTTCCCTCCCAAGCTTTCCCATTGCTGCCAATAAAACAGGACCAGTTGTTTACCCGCCCTGCCTCTCCCCCAGCCTGAAAAAAGTGCTGAGACTGAAGAATTCAACCAGTGGAATTCAGGGACAGCGGGGGGG
>VXAY01004849.1:231662-313400 GCA_013399855.1 Oxyruncus cristatus
GGAATTAATGTCCTACATCTTTGCAAGGTCATGTCTCAAAGCAAGGACTATGTCTGAATTTACTTTTATTTATGGTCGTCTGGGGGCAGGCAGAAAGGAGCCATTTTAGTCAGGCCTGGCAGGATGATACATAGTAAGTTTAGTTACTTGGTAATTGGAAGCATTACAGATCTGAGTTTCCTCACTAGCACGAGGTAACAAACTGAGCATACACATGGGACTATGATGTCGATAGCCCTGTCTCCATAGTATGATTAGGCTCATGAAAGGTCTTTCAGCTTGTTTCTAGTCACCTACACGTAGATTTAGCAGCTGCCTACCTTTGGATTTCCTACCATTTATACCACACAAAATAAGGCAAGGCCTACAATATTTCAGTATCAGGCTTTGTGCCACTGTATTTAAATCTCTGTTAGAATCACCTTCACTGAACCAGAGATGTTCACGATGCAGTCAACTAAAGCCTACCAAGAGCTTATGCCTTTTTCCCTGAACTTTTTTTTCCAAAGGTTTGCTTGGCAACTTCTGAAAAGCAACAGAAGCTGTCTGAGCAGCAGGGTGTCCTCACATCCCTTCCTTGCAGGTTGCCTCTGAATTAGGCTACTACAGGTTTATAGAGCCCAGTCTGAACAGTCTGTGCAGCTCCTCCTTTGGTTAACTGCAACACTGACTCTTGCAAAAGGTGTCTGCAGAACCTGCTGTGTGACCGGGACACTGGCTGTAGCTCAGGTAGGTGACCAAGAGCTGAACACCCGCCTCAGAGGAACAGACAAGCCCAGCGGTGCTGAACAAGTCCTCAGTCCCACAGGGTAATTTATCTCTTTCTTTTGCTTGCCCTGCGAGACGGAGCTGAGTCACCTCAGTGCAGCCTGGACAGGGAAACAGCTGCTGGGCTCAGCCTGAGCTTGACTAGGGCTTCACCCATCTGTCAAAATAACAGGTCACTACAGGTCATGTAGGAACAAGAGAAGTTCCCTCCTCCTAGGAGCTTGTCACAGACTCCCACTCCCTGTTAGAGGACAGACAACTCCAATCACCTCTCCTCCTAATGTATCCTGAGCCAAGTACCTCCACAGCCTTACCCCATCATCCCGAATGTCTCCTCCACACACAACAGGCTGAGGTTACTTAGGGTAGAATTGCTCCTGTGCAACATTAGCTCATGGTCTGGTTGTTAAACGCCTCCGGGTGAGCACCAGTGCTCCTGTATTTAGCTCAATAATGCTCACTGAGAGAGCAAAGATGAACAAGACCATTGTGGGAAAAATACAGTTTTCCTATCTCAAGATTTAATAATATCTTGGTCATTCCTGCAAGCCCATGAAGCAGGAAGCATCAAAGCAAGTTCCTGATAGGAGCATTTTTGGAAAAGACAGGGATAGTTGAGTCATTAATTCTATCTTGAGTGGTATATTCCACACTATCCCAAGCAGGGAACTTCCAATTTATACATTTCTGACTCCTTACCCTTTACAACATTCACAGAAATGCAGGACACAATGACTACCTCTGACCACTTTCCTTAAATGGCCTGCAATACTTTAGATGTAATCAACAACTTACCTTTAAAATTCTTACTGAACCCTTACAGACTTTCTGAAGATCTATCTATTACACTTTTAGGAAGAGAAACCTATGCATTAGCATTCAATGCACATTGTTATATTTAGTTTTCAGGAAATATGACATTCATTCCACAGGAAGATTGGGAAAATACATAACAGTGACCTATTTCTTTATTGTAAGTGTGTTGCTAAGGTATTTCCATTGGTTTTCCTCTATATGGGATGTTTCTAAAGCACTGTAGGTGTAAATTTAGTATCCAGACAAAGAAGAAAAAGAGTTTCTTTAGCAAACGAGAGTTTGGTCAATCAATCATTATGAAATCAAATAAGAAAAATGAAACCCTTCTTACTGGGCCTATGAAGTGATGCACTGCAGTTCCTCAGATATGTACAGGCCTTCTGCAGATTAAACCAAATTTGTCAGAAAGGCTTGAGACAGGTTTCTTGAAAAGTGGAAGCAGTAAGACACTCAACATCCACTACATCTGCTATCTGCCATTAATCACAGGCTTTTCTGCTTCCAAGCCATGGATGAAGAGGTCTCATGGCTTCAGGAGCAAGTTTGGAGCAACTCTTTCCTTTTCACCAGGGACTGGACAGACAGGAGATGCAAGTTACAGGAGAGGATTCAATGCAAAAAGTCCAGCCTCCCATCAAACTTGGGCCAAGAATCACCTAAGCACCTAAGTCCAGGAGTGAGGTCCCTAGGAAAGCTGATCTGATACTACAGGGAGGCGATCACATTTGTACAGGTAAAGCTTTCTGTGCATGCTGCTAAGAAAACTTTCCTCTGTGACTATTTCGGGCCACTCTGGGAGTCACCCTCTCACCACCCCAGACTTTCTTTGTTGGGAGGAAAGCCCCTTCACAGCGGGCAGATCTGCGGGTGCCCCAGTTGGCTCCCACCACACATCACACAGATGAATTTTGCTCATCGGGTGGCTTCAGTTTTCCCGTAGCAGAGCCCCACATGTCTGGTTCCTCTGATTTAACTGTGGTGCAGTGACACCGGAACAGCTGGAGCTGGTGCATCCAGGGAGGGACCCCCAACAAAGGAACCCCCAGGTTTTTGTACCCTCACAGTCTGTGTTCCCGTTGGTGTCCACAAAAATTGGATTCGTTACTCAGTGTGCATCAAGCCCATAATTACACACTCGAGGGAGACATTGATTATTTATTTCACAGTTGCACAAGCCTGGGTACTTGCTGGTACTCCACAAATCAAGCACACCAGCAATCAGAATTTTATACTACTTTTACATTTCAGCTAACAAAGGAATTACTGTTCATTAATTATTAATTAATTAATTAATTAATTGCAAGTTAACTAGATCTATTTATTAGTATTCTGTCTTCTATTCTCACTTTTCCTGCTAAATCACCCACATTCTCAGTCCTTCTCTTCTTTTGAGTTCTTTTGAGTTTGGTTTCTTGGGTCAGTGGTCTCCGAGTTATGGTCATGATCTCCCTCCGCCACAGTTACCTTTTACCCAGTCGGAGCTGATTCAGCACAGTTGCTGAGTTGGCTTTATTTGTTTCTTCCTTATCTTGGAAATTCTGCCAAATGTCCTTGTGGCCCAAAAAATCTGCATTGGTTGTGTCCACTGTCAGTGGGACATCCTTCTTCCCAAGCTTGTTAACTTTCTGTTAGGTCTGAGATCACTGAAGCATGTCCAGCCCTAAACTTTAACAAGGCAATTCTACCATCAAGTAATTTGTTTCTCTAATATGTGGACATCACTTAGAGCTCGCTTGTTAGCTGTGATCTGTTTCATGAATTAACTCTCCCTTCTTGTTGAATAGTCTTGAAAGTATACAAAGGTTAAACATCAAAGAACATCCTTTCTAACCTAAATTTTACACATCTCACATTTTGCAACACAGTTCCAATGGTGATACTTAGTCTGGGGTCTTCTCACTGTTAATTTGGGTTCTACAAAGTCTGTGGGTGACTGGACACCCCCCTTGCCCTTCCAGTGCCTCAGGTCCCCTTAGGCAAATGTCAGGGCCCCTTGCTGGGGTCTCCAGCCGTGTCCCCCGCTTCAGGAACAACCTGCAGCTCACACTGCAGCTGCACGAGGAGATACCTCCACTAGTCTTCTTCTTCAGTGCTATGGGGCCAAACCTTACCCAACAATTCCACCCTCATGGTTAAAAGCAATACAGGTAAGAGCACTGCTCCAGGCAGTCCCTGCTGTTTCAATACGCAGTGTGATTGCTTTTTCGTCTCCTAGGTGCAACACAGCGCTCAGAATTCAGTCTCTGACTCTCTTGTCCACTTCCTGTAGCCGTTCAGTGGCCCTACAAATAAGGTACTCCCACAGTACATTTCCAAGCCTGAATGTACCATGAAAACCAGTGCAGTTGTTGCAGCTCATCCACATTGCATTTTTAACTAAATCACGTACACTGTTTCGAACATTCAGAAGGTTAAAAATTAGATGAAGCCTATTTCCACTGTACTTGGTGGAGATTAATTGTATGTGCTACAAGATAATAGATACAGCTTCATTAGTACTGTTTACAGTGCCTATCCATGATATGACAGAAGAGAGCTAAGAAATAATTTAATCTCACATAAATGAGCAAAAAACAAGCACATCTGAGGCTTCAGCACAAAATTTTGGCCTGTGAAGCAAGCTTATTTAGAAATCACCATAACAGGATGAGACCATTTGACAAATTGCATAAGGTTCAGTTTTCTTAATAGTAAATTTCATTCCAGCAACTTCGCCTCTCCCCAGCTGGGTTACATAAGCAACTTGCTTCATCTTCTCTATCTGGGGCAGTGTTTTCCAATTCAAACCCAAGCATTCATGGACTTCTGAGGGATTGCAAATGATCACTAATAAAGCATATACGCAGGGCCTACATGGTTCCAAATAATCCTAAACCGTCTGGCCCTTTTCTGGGAGAAAATTAACAATCCAGTAATTTGGATTATTTGAAAAATCAACTGTTTAAATGGTAAATTATTAGGAGTAATGACTGTATCATACACGGGAAGTGTACAACACCCCATTTTCTTCACCGTAAAGCAATAGAGCAGAACCAAACAGGAATAATGTTGCTGGACTGAGACGGTCTGGTTGGAAATTATATATATACTTTTCTTTGCAGACTTCCATTTAGTTCCACATTCAGATGCCCAGTCGAAGTTCAGGTTTTAACAGTTTGCCAGCCCTGGTAAAAATTTCATGCTGACAGCATCCTTCCATTCCCCTCAATATCAAGAAGGGAATAAGCTGCCTGCTGACACTAAATGGATTGTCAAAACTGCAGCAAAACTAGAAAAGGAGTGGTGGTGGAGCGAGTGCTAAGACTTACTTGGCTGTCCCTATGGGCTAGTTTTTAGCAAAACACTCCATCTGGGACCAATTTGTCCCAGTCCCAGTGAAGCCTGTGGAGCCAGACCAGCCTAGCATGAGTGAGCCACTGATTCCAGAGCTTATTTCAACTACTCACTTATTCTTAGTTGCCTGGAGGCTGCACCCTCACCTTCAACTCATGAAACTCTCATATATAACTCCTTGCTCTAAAGCATCTCATTAAGATCTGGATCCCCTTTTAAGGATGGTCTTGTAAATCAACAGGGTTCCTACTGCAGCCAATAAACCACACGAGCAGGGGTTACTTTTTAGTATTCTGGCTCAAATCCACCTCTCTTTTGTCTAATTGATATCTCTAAGTGAATAACTGTGTAGAAGTGACCTTTGGTGGGAAGAGACTTAAATCTCAGAAGTGTTCCTGATTTTACTAACCCGGGCTGCTGCCTTCCCAGAAAAATCAGTCTCTTCCCAGCATGACTAAGAGCAGAAGTATCATTCAACAACACTATTTTATGGTTCTTCCTTTACTAGCAAAGCCAATTGGCAGATGAAAAAGGGCTGGATGAAGTCAAACATATATTTTCTTTGAACAAATCTTAGTTAGCATCAGGCCTGGAAGCTCAGCAGCATCCTAGAGATGACCTTGAAAAGAAACAGTTTTGCATTGCCCAACTTCAAGCAGAAGCAAATAAAGCTGCCGAGGCACTCTGTACGAAAGCTGGTTACCAGGCACAGCAGAACCAAGTCCCTCAAATGCCACGTTGCTGGCCTTGCTGCAGACATCTCTCAACACCATCCTTAACACTGCAAGAACATGCTACAGCTTGAAGCATGTGGATGGTCAGAGCCAGGTGATTGGGGACTCTTTAGGCCTTAGAGGAAGGCTTCCTCCAAACAGCAGGCAGGCATAAATCCATGGACAAGCTTTCTGACTCAGCGAAGACAGCATCACCTTAAGTGACACTGATAAACGAGACTGTGAAATTTGCTTTGCTACTCTGCCTTCTGTTTAGCTTCCCCTGAAATTTAAATGCATAAAATAACGTTAACATAAAGAGGAAGCCGGGTGTGAAATGAAATAATTCAGATGCAGTGCTTCATCACAGAGTTGTTGGTATAAAGTGGAAGGAGGCATATTCAACCCAGAAGTCTAAAGAGTCACATGAAAAGGAATATCTAGGTGTAATTTATATATAGGTCAGTTTGTCCTGACCCACACCACAACCCCTGCAGAGAACAGTTTAGCTGTATTAATTGTCAGCTTTCATGAAACACCTGGGAAATTTTCTGTGCTGAAAGTCCAGCCCAGATCCTGATCTCAGAAGAGCTGAGTGATGGTCCCTTGTGCTCAGCTCAATCAGGAGCCACCTGGAAATAGCCAGTTCTAAGCACCTAGGGAGGTGTTAGTGGGATTCTACTCTGGCTCTCGAGAGTTTCATGGGGTCACTCTGCAGGATCACAAGCAAAATAAGCCACTGATTAACTCTGGGGTACAGTAGAAGAAAAGGTAGACACGGAAATCAGAACTTTTTTGGGAAATACAAGGAAAGCAGTCATTAGCACCATTGTTAATAAACGCTGTAGTTCTTTGAATGTTTAAGACAGCTGGTGAATAACCATGTCTCATTTTAAAGCCACTATGTCTTAATGAAAGGACCCATATAGGAGTCAGTATCTGAAAGAACTTCTATAAATTCAATTAATTTTTAAGGATATGAACAAAATTGTAAGTTGTGTTGTAATGGTGCTTTGACTTGAATTAGTGAGATACAAATTTGAGGAATTACACACAAACAGAAAAGGAAACAAAAATCCTTATTGTAAAGAGGGAAACGAACTCCACTCAGAAAGCTTAAATGGCATTTACCTACAGTAGAAGTAAAGGTTATGCAAAGATTAAAAGAAGAAAAAAAAGTTTTCAAAACACACATGGACTTCTGGTAATATCCACAACATCTTCTAGTAGCAGCAAGCTGGAATCTCTGCCCAAACCCTACCTTTTCTTCTTCTTTCTTCCATCCTCCCACATATACTCTGATAGAAGTAGTGCCTGGTCATGACATCTCATCTTTGTGAAAGTAAAATCCAACCCTACTTGCCTTACCCACCCATCCAGATAGCTGTTTCATTGTAGAAGGCAATCAGATTGGTCAAGCGTGACCTTTAGTGCTTCCACGCTGACTACTCTTGATAACCTTCTTGTTCTCCTCTATGTAAGTAAACACTTCTTCCATAACAAAGTGCTCCATCACTTTCCCAGAGGCTGAGGTGAGACTGACTGTAGTTCCCTGGGTCCTCCTTCTTGCCTGTTTTGAAGACTGGGCTGACATTGTCTTTCTTACAGTCCTCAGGCACCTCTCCTGATCTCCATGACCTTTCAAAGATGACCATGGCCTTGCGATGGTGTGCACCAGCTCTCAGCATTCATGGATGCATCCCTTCAGGGCCCGTGGACTTGTGGATGTCAAGTTTGCCTAGATGTCCTCTAACCTAATCCTCCCTGACCAAGGGAAAGTTTTCCTTCCAAGATTTCTTTACCCTTGTCTCCTGGATCAGAGATACCTGAGGGCTGATCTTTTCAGAGAAGACTGATGCGAAGAAGGTGTTCTCTGTCTGCTCTGAATTATTTGTTTCTTACCTGTTAAATCAACAGCATGACTGCAGAGGAAACTTACAGGCCCACTGCTGGCATTACATGAATTTGCAAGTTCAGTGGTGTCTATTTGGAGGGAGCAAGCTACTATTTAGAGTCCGTTTGCATTCTCAGAAACAATTTCTGGAGAGAATTTCTATTTACGTTAGTGTTACTAGTCTGCATGGTTACTTCCCACGAGAAATATGGACTGTTTTAACAATAAGCCAGTCACCATTTTTCCACCAAAGAAATGCTATGCAGTCATGCAAGGCTGATTCCTTTGGACCCATTTGTTATCTGGGTTCCTTCTTTTGCACCAGTGTTGCATTTCATTGCCAGCTGGGTTCCATGTTCCTTCCTGGCACTTTGAAAGATTCTTTTAAAGTTTCATTGTATTGCACAAGTCAAATCAGGTTTTAGAAGAAAGAAATGGAAAAATAGACCATGGCTGGTTTTGTCTAACAAAGGTCCCTGACAGTCTCCAGCTATCTCTCTCTCTTCTACAATTCAGAGATTCTTGAAATGAGAGTAGGTTGGTGTTTTGTTGTTGACTGAAGGCTCAGCTTCTGCAGACTCAAAGTACAGGTCTGCCTACAGGCATAGGCTACATCCACACCATCCTCCATGCCCTGACCAAGCTGGCAGACCCTTTGCCCGTTTTACCTCCTGTTTGTAGGTCTATATTGCAATGCTCTTCTCTCTGGGAGGCCATACTTCTTTAGCTGTCCTGACACCTGCTCTGAAGGGGCTTGGTGAGGGATGCTTAACCCAGCCTCCTGCACCCCATGGTCAGACTTTGCAATTTCTACCTGAACACATCATGTCCCATAAGGACTGCTCAAAGGATAGTTAAGGATGGGAGAACACCTAAGAAGGAGATGGGTGGATGACAAGGTGCTGGAGTTCTACAGCAGAAAATAGTCCAAGTCCTTAATTCCTGTTATCTTGGCACTGACTGGAAAGACTCTTCCTGGAAGACACAAGGCAGTAACAAAAGGCAGACAAGGGAGACACTGCTGGACTGGCCAAATCAAAAAAACATGTAGAAACAACCAAGGAACAGTGGTGAAACAGTGCACCTCCCTGTGGCTGGTATCAGGAGAGCCCTAGGACTACAGAACCCAGCCTGGTACCACAGATCAGTGACCACTGATGCTTGAGAGACTATTCGCAGCATGCAGACATCCCGCGTTGCATGTGCTGGCCAAGTGGGTTACTGAGTCTTCTTGTAAAGCCAGAAATCGGGGGGTTTTCCTCTGTCTTCCTTTCGTGAAAACACGGTCCAAACTCCAGACTAAGAAAATCAAACCCTCCCTAAAACAATCAGAAAGAAGGGAAAACAGAAAAGCAAGCCCACTGGAGGAATTCAGCAGGCCGATTATGATTATAAAATCCTGACAATACAGGTGAGAGGCATCTTGCTTACATTCTGTGGGCAATCTTTAATTCACTGTTACACAACACAGTAGTCCAGCCCCAATGGAGAAAATTGCTGTTCATGCTGTGAACTCCCACGAACAATAAAATGCAGTTCAGTCCTTCTTATTCATCATATCCCCACGACCTTGTGATATTTTAAAAGACAACGAAAACACCTGAGACCTTCAAGTCTAAAAGGCTCTATGCACACAGGAATCACTTCTTTTTCCAGAGGGCTTTGTTCAAAATTAGTGAAGTGTGTATTAGGCATACTAACAAGTGAGAGCAACAGATAAGCAATAAACAGCATTTCCCAGCATAGAAAAATAGGTCACATCTAGAGTCTTCTTCTTTCCAAACCTGAGGTGCTTCTGTTCTCCTCCCTTTCTTCTCCAGACCTCTCTATAAATAAACTTCTTGAGAAGACAAAGAGTTCCTTTTTCTGATCCAAATGAGGAAAATACTTTTCCAAGCCCACTCTGTATCTCCGCAGTTTGTTTAAACTCTCCACTGATTGCCATGTATTTGACAAGAAATACAACATACTCTGCTGCAGCAGCAGGTGTGATATAAGTCGTATTGCACAAAAGCCTGGAAAGAACGACACCCATTCTTCCTGCCAGGGTATTTAGGGGCAATCAACTCCTGTCTATCCTCACCTTCAGCTCTGCAACCACGGTTCTCCATTGCTGAAGGAGTCCATTGAGGGTGGTGTCATGAGCACAGCTCTGACAGAAAGTTATATTAATGCATGTTTTGTCCTTTTTATTAACATAAAGAGATGAAGATTGTTTTGATTTTGAACAAAGGTTAAAGTCCCAGCTGGATAACCCTGTTCTGTGTTACAGGGTATGAGGGAGCACCTGGAACACTGGGATTGCTCCTGAAGAGTGCTGTAATAAAGCAGCAATAGATAATTTCTAGGCACTGATACGACTGTGAAAGCTTGTCATTTATGAGGTTATGTTAATTTATCCCCTGAATCTCTCCGGGGACCAATAATATTGATTTAGGGGTTTGTTCTGATGACAGCTGAAAGGTATGAGCTGGAAGAATTTTCTGTGCCTTGCCAACTGCTTCCCCCAATTACTGCCTGCAATAGCAGCCTGGAGTTCTTGCTCCTTTTTCACCTTGAGTCTTAAGACTGGATGCTACCAGGTGCTGTGCCATCTCTCTTTGTATCCTGCACCAGGACACCCAGCACCACATTCTGGAGTGATGCTCCACAGGGTAACTGCCTGCTGTGTGTACCTCACTACAGCTCTTGACACGTTCTCAAAGTTATATTTTGAGCTGCTTTCTGTATAGAACTGAATACCAGCTTAGTTACCATTTGAGTTTTTCAAAGCTTAGAGTACAATGTAGATGTTAACTAGTGGGGTGGCAGAAAACCCAAGAGAAAAGAAACACAAAAAAAGAGGGGGGAAAAAACCCACCACAAAAATGAGCAGCCCTGAAACCTTGTGTTTCTCATAAGGTCACAGGGAATTTGTCCCATGGGCAGAAATAGCCAGAGACACTACCTTTTAGCACATCAGATAGAGTTGTGTCTGTTTATACCATATACAGTTGCACGAATTCCCTCTCTCCTTGCAGTTAAAAGGGTTGATAGCTGTTCCCCTGCTCTCTCTGAACCCAGTCAGCATTTTTAGCTCGCATCTGGGGTGAGACAGCACCGCCTTGGCTCCCCTGCATGACCAGTCCAGATATCAATTGGTATAAGTAGGATGTCCCACTAAGAAGTCACCTCTGATAGGGCCTGAAATACCCAATCAAACTCCCTTCTGTGGACAAAGATGCTTTTCTGACATTAGTAGTTGTTTTGTATATCAAAGCATTCTGTTATCCTCTTGTGTTCTAGTTTAATGGCTTAATTTGTCCTGTGAAATTCCTGCAGTGGGAGAACTAGACATGACACACCAATTTTCTCCTATAATAGGAATCATCAAAGTTCCTAAGTTTTATCCTTGTCTTTGTGGGAACCTGGATAAGAGCAAAAGATCAGCAGCTCTACAGTGAAACTAAAGAGCATGGAACAGATACAAACAGGTTTTCCTGATGCTTTGCAGTGTTCCACCTTGCAAAGCACCCCTGAACCACAGGAGGCTGATCTTACAGCTTAAGCATCATCTGAGCAGAAGCAGCTACTGCATATTTTGGGGATGGGATGGGGGCAGGGCTTGATGTTATAAATCTTCTCCTTGGGAATTTTTCAAATTCGCAGTATTTTTCCTTCTGAAACAAGGAAAGCATGAAAACAAGACATCAGATCCTCTGCTAATATGTTTGATGGTGTCTGCTGCTCTTCCTGAAACTTTGAAAATAGGAATTGTGCAACCCTATTGCATAAGAAGAAAGTCTTGCAGATATTGAAACAAGTGTAACTGGTGCAGAGCTACTTGGCTGATTCTGCAGAAAACCACAAGCAGTGGCTTGCAGACAATAAATGCTCCGCTTTCATCTCTACTCAGAGATCTAAAGACGATCTCTTTAATGCCACAATTGCTGAGTGGTTTCTTCCCAAAGAAATCACCTCAGGGAGGAGAAAAAGAAATTTTCTTACACAGTGTGCTGCCCACAGAGGCACAGAGAGCCACTTCGGATCATATTTTGAAAATCTCCCTAGCCAGTTGTTGGCAGTTCCTCTCATTTTAACAACAACAACAACAACAACAAAGGGTTTTGCCTTACTCCATATTGTATTTTACTGTTTAAGACAGGGATGAACAAAAACTGTCTTCATCTTACCCTGTACTGTTTTGGATGGTGGGATCAGCGCGATCTTACCTCTCAGACCTTTCTTATCAAGCGCATCCAAGACCCACTTAACCACCTGAATTAGATGGGGGAAGCTGGTTTTGCCCTTGAGACTTCCCAGAGCTGTACTGAGATACTGAGAAGGTGACTGGACCATGGTTGCAGTGCCTAGAGAGGATGTTATGAAGAATTTTCATGACCAAAAAGACAACGTATTTTCTTGTCTTGCAGGGCTGATTAGACATCACACAAGCATCACAAAGATGTCACATAGCTGAGGAGCTCTAGGAAGACCTGAATCAGTGGAAAACCAGGCATTCATGTCTTTGCTAGACAAAGAAGAGCTCTTCAGTGTCTGAAACAAATGCTGACCAAAGGCTGTGAGACTTCAAGCCCTTGAAAGCCTAAAACTCTGCTTGCTTAATGAAGGAAGCATGGTTCAGCCCAGTTGCATTTTGGAAGAGGGTACACTGTCCCATCGTGCTGAACTCTGTCACTTTGCAGGTTTCAGGCTGCAAACATGCCAGCTCTGCAAACAGGGTTTTTCATTAAAGGATACACCATTTCTTCCCCTGAAGACACATCTGTTCTCGCATACACGCTGATTTTCTCTCCTAATTCTTTCTTAGTTACTCAGAGCTAGCACAAAAACTGGTCCAGCTGTGCTGTGAGTCTGACTGTTGTCGCTCAGCATAGTGCTAACATTTGGTAAAGCAGTGGAAAGGAGTGAAGAGCAGGGAGACTGACCACACATGAACCTGCCTGCAGGGGTCAGGAACTGACACTGCACAAAGGGGAAATGGCACTGCAAGAATAGCTGGTAGGCTGGACCCATGGCAAGGAGGCTGGGCTGACCCACAGATGTCCAAGGGAAATTGAGGGCAGGAGGGCTGAAATACAACCCCAAACTCACAGCAGACAAGAGTTCTCATCTCTGAGGTTCTCCTGCCAGCTCAGGCTCTGACCTGCAGGGTCCTGCAATTTGGGACTGAAGGACAAAGACAAGCTTCAGTTTTCCTTTGCTGTAGTGTAGAATGTTGCAGAGTTTTATTGGAAGGCTCTCTTCTTCTTCCCATCATCTTTGAAAAATCATGGAGAATAGGAGAGGTGCTCAATGACCACAGAAAAGACAGTGTTACTCCCATCTTCAAAAAGAGCAAGAAGGAGGACCCAGAAAACTACTGGCCAGTAAGCCTCACCTCCATCCCTGGAAAGGTTATGGAACTGATAATTCTGGAGGTCATCACCAAGCATGTAAAGGAAAACAATGTCATTTGGAGTAGCCAGCACGGATTCACCAAGGGCACATCAAGCGTGACCAATCTGATGGCCTTCTGTGATGGATGGCAGGGTGGCCTGATGAGGGCAGAGCAGTGGATATCATTCACCTTGACAACAGCAAGGCTTTTGACGCTGTCTCGCATAATATCCTCGTAGGTAAGCTCAGGAAAAGTGAGTTAGATGAACTGACAGTGGGGTGGATCAAGAACTGGCTGAACGGCAGAGGTCAGAGGGTCATGATCAGCAGAGTAGAATCCAGTTGGTTGCCTGTGGTCAGTAGCATTCCTCAAGGATCAATACTGGGTCCAATCTTACTCAGCTTGTTTATCAACAAGCTGGACAAAGGGATAGAGTGCATCCTGAGCAAGTTTGCCTCGGAAGGGGGCTTTGAATCTGGATGATCTCCAGAGGTCCTGTCCAACCCTGACTATTCTGTGGTTCTGTGATTCCACTCTGCCCATCTCATCGTGTTTGGGGAAAAAAAAAAAGCAAAGGTTAACCACACAGAATCCCTGCTGTGCTCTTGCTACTGTCCCTGCCCCAGTTATCATGCAGCAAACAGGTCTATCAGAAAAGCATAAGCCTTGGAACTGATGTTTTGAGAGTCTCTCTTTCAGCTCCATAGGGAGGTAGGGCTGCCCAGCAAAGCAGAACTTTCTCCTGTGAAAAAGCAGAGCATCATCAAAGCTTGAGAAGTAGTATGCTTGGGTTAACCTGGAACAAGACAAATAGAGAGTTTAGAAGACAACCCCAGATTTTTCCGTACACCTTCACCCCCATTTCTTCAGAAAGTCTCCTATTTCTTCAGAAAATCTGATCTCCCTGGGAGAAAGAGTACACATATTTCCTGAAACCAGCATTCTCACTAGAGTCTTCTCTCTTTTCCCTTTGTACTCCTTCATCATCCTAGTTTCTTGAGCACCCTTGTACTCTTGAAACCCTTCACATTGCTCCATTGCTCTGACCATTTCACTGCCTCTCTTAGAAATAATCTTGGTTAAGGCTCTATAAGAGGCATCTAAAGGTCCTTTTGAAACTGTGGACCTCAGGATTCCACTGTATGGTAGCAGATGTAGGATTGTCTATGCCAACCTAGCCTCTAAATCAGTGTGAGTGTTAAATCAGCCCAAGGAGGGGCAATGTCCAAGGCATCAGGCACATCTCCAGACAGGGCCATGTTCTTTGCTGGTGAGAACAATACTGTAGCCTTTCAATCCTGCACTCCATTACTGTGCACAATATGCTGGTATCCAGCCTGAGCTCCCTTCTGCATTCTGCTAGAAGAGCAGCTCAGAGTCACTGCAAAATTGAAAACATGCAACTACAAAGCTAGAAAATTAATATCTGGAATATCCCTTTAGGCTACTGAATGCCTTTGCTTAGCACTGCAGTAAATGCAGGGGAAAAGGAGAGGGTAAACCTCACTTCACTTATTTGAAAAAGTTCTGAGTAATTTATTTAGTTTAATGTTGCGTTTTGATGAATACTGTGCCTGTCTTGGTGGGAGAAACACAATCACATATTGTGAGGAGAAGCCATGGAGCAGGATTCAATCAGTACACAGGGTGCCAGCAAGGCAATAACTCCAAATGATGGATTTTTTTTCACCGATCCCAGTAAATCCACCTGTTTCTTTCTGTCGGGTACCACTGGGTATCCACCCCAACGACATCATGTGCCAGCAAACAGGCAACAAAAGCAGCCTAAAGGTAAATATGGCAAAGCTCAGGAGGCTGCCAGGTTTACAGGTCCTGCCAGCCATGTTCTCACTCTAGGCCCAACTTCCCATCCCAAGGCACAGCCAGTCCTCCCTGGCAGCAAGGAAGTTTGTGGGAGGTCCCTGCTTGAAGGGAGAGTCACCTGGCATGCAGTCCAGTTGCATCAGGGAGAGCTCAGATTGGGCCCATCCTGAAGGGAATATTTATAGGGTGAAGTAATTGGCCGCTAGTCAACAGTACAGACAAGAGAGGTGTCTTCATTTTGCACATTCACACCCTTCCATGTAAGCCAGGAGCTTTCCAGGTCGCAGGTTCACCACAGGGCATGAGACCTATTGCTCCTGAGTCAGCCTGAACCAAAGCACAGCCTTGGCCAAGTGTTTCTGTCACATGACTCCAGCCATTCAAAGGAGCTGTGGATTCCCCATGCTGGCACTACAGGGACACAGAGTTTTTTCCATGCTCCTGCCCAGCGATGGGCATTTTTCAAGAGCAGCCTGCAACGTCCTGAACTCGCCTTGGACTGACAGCTGGCAGCAGCTCTATCCAAAGCGTGGCTGGAGGATACTGGAACCCCACAGAAGGAGTGGGGGAGGTGTTTGGTGGCCTCTAGTCCTGGGAGTCATATCTTGGTTTACAGCCAGACCTGCAAGACTGTCCAGTTGATCATTACCTGACAAGTGTCAGCGGTTCTTGTCTGTGACCATTATCCCTTTAATACAAAACAGCGGGGAGATTAAATAACCTGAAAACGCAGCCAGGCTTTGCTTGGTCCTGGAACAACCGTTATGATGTCCTGGCCAGCTCTGCTTTATTCCATTTCCTTCCCTGGCAGACAGCATAGCTCATTGTGCATGTAAGCGTATTCAAAAGTGTGACACAAATGAAATGCACTTATCTTGATGGAAAATATGAGAGTCCAGATGTGCCAAGGCCTTCAGTTGTTTTACAAGGTCCGAAACAGAGGGAGGAGGGGCCAGTCAGAACCTCTGATTTCTTCTGTCTTTCTCATTTTCCCTCTTTTTTAGATTTTTCCTGGGAAATGAGGTAAGGGAAACACTGAAATTCCCCTTTGGATCAGCTCAAAGCCTGCAAAATCCCCGACAGAGGTCCTCCTGCTGACAGCTTTTCCCCCTGGATTCTTCTCTTCTGCAGCCTGCCCTGCAGAGCTGTGCTCTGGCTCTGCTCTGCTCATCTGGAGCAAATCCTGAAGCCCCCAGGTGCCTCAGCACTGGCACGGGCCTCTCAGACCCAGCCCCTAGCTTTCTGAGGAATAACCTGGCAAATGTCAGCACATGCTCAGCTGATCTGCTCCTCATACCCAACCTCACAGACCTACACTGCATTCCCACGGCTTGCCAAATACCTGCAGGGATGGATACAGATCACCTGCCACTCAATCCCGACTGTAGCTGAGTAATGAAGGGAGAAGGTTAGCTGCCACAGTGATCCTAAGGGGAAATGTTTAAGCTAATGTATACTTCTAAGACATTATACATCCAAGGGTTGATTTCTATTTAGCAACCATCTGATCACTCCATGACCCCACTGCGGTACAGGCTTGATAACAGGCATCTGTGTTTCTGAAAATGGTGTGACCTAAATATAGCAAGCAGATAGAAAGAGGGGCAGAAAAGCTGCTATAGAGAGCTGGACAAACTTTTATTCACATTAGCAACTACAAACGAAGTCTCATAACTCCCAGACAGGCTCATCAGTCCATGCTGGTTGTGCACACAGCACATCAGCAATATTTTAATTCAGGCACAGCACAGGACTTTTCTAAAGTAACGTCATATGTGTGTTGTTTTTCAGAGGAACACATATAAATCAGGTGTGCTGCTTATATCCGGCAAGAGAGGACATGTGTCAGGTGGACAGATACACCAGGGTAATGTAATTCTACTGGAATATAAAGTGTTTGAGACAATAGGCAGTTTCAGTTCTTGTTAACTCTGTTGGATACATTTTCTCAGTGATCATATGGATAAAATTTTCAGCTTGGAAGCTGTCAAAAAGGCAATGAGAATGACTGCTAATGGAGCACATTTTTCTCTATCTCCAGCCTGCAGATGAGGATCCAATTTCTCAATTACCTCTTTTGTCTTTCTTCATTCCAACTGCTGCTCCAACAACAAACCAAAATCTTTTCCTATCAGATTGCCTCCAGGATCTTGGTTGTACTACTTGTTGGGAGCAGGAAGGAGTCTATGGCTTTGTGAGCCCAGATATGGGAATAATATAGGAATAGCATGAAAAACTCCTGCTGGAATTACAAACAACTGCAGATGGACCTGCATGCTGTTTGCCATTATGAACAAAACCATTATCGATAATGAGCTCTCTTGCTTTGGTTCCAGCCCAGTCAGGAATTTCCTCATCCAACATGTCATGGGGAAAAAAATCTCAAACATCATAATTTACCTCTTAGAGACCATACAGCCAGTGATTTGCATGCCTGAATATTCAGAAATGAAAATGAGAGGTGTCATGGTTTAGGAATGGTATTCCCCAATTTAGTGTTCCCACTGGAACACCCCAAACCATGAGCCGCTCGCTCACCCCCCACTTCCTCTTCCCCTGCAGCAGGATGGAGAGGAGAATTGAAGGCACAAAAGGTCAAGGCCACGGGTTGAGACAAGAACAGTTTACTGAAAACAGCCATGAGATAACAAAACAGACAGTAACAGCAACAATATTGGTAACAGAGTACAAGAGAGGTGAACCATTCACATGCAAGTGCTCGCCATGCAGAGCACAACGTTATCCCGACCTCTCAACTCCCTGTACCTGACGGGAAGGGACCCCTTTCCCCGTCCCCTGCGCATGACATGAGGTGGTATAGAATAACCTCGGGGTCCTGGCCGTGCCCCTCCTGGCTACTGCAAACATTAACTCTGTCCTGGCTGGAACCAGGACAAGAGGTTATGTGATAACTTGTTATAGTGGCACTTCCCAGAACAGCTACCATAGTCCAGGGTTTGTCACGTGAATCAACAGCAGATAAGTAAAAATATGTAGGCACCAAATCACTTTTCCACCCTCTTCAGAGATTAAAGCAAATGTGTTTCCATATATACAGACACACAGAGGAATATTTATATGGACATATATTTGTACATGTAGTTGTCTCCATACATCTCCTTTTAAAACCTCCTGAAATACATGGAAACCTTACTTAAAGAAGGAATCCTTTTTCACCTCCCCTTTATAGGACTTGAGTCCTACACAGGACTTGAAAGAAAGGAAGGTGAATTGCACAAAAGTCTGTAATAACTAAACAATTATTTTCTCCATGAAGTTGTGTATGATGTATCTTTTAGCTGGCTAAATAGAGATTAACTCTTTCACCATTCGTCTATTGATACAGTTTTCAATGATCTGTCCAAACTGGCAAAAGGCATAACATCCTTCCATCACTTTCAAAATGCTCAGCGCACAGTTCACAGTATTCAGTGGGACACCCAGGCTTCCCTTCTGGCCTTTATACCTTTAACTCCAAGTCAGCACAAAAATGAAGCAAATTCTCAGTTTACTCAGTGAATTCAAGCTAAGCAGGTGTTTCAGTACTGCACCCTTAACAATTCGCTAGACATGGCCATAGACAGAGTTTCACGTAAGCCTATGGGCTGGTTTCCTGTATCACAGCAAAATTTTTAACAAATCAAAGTTTTCTTCAGTTTTCTTTCTCCCTTACTGTTCCCTCAACCTGCTTGTCAGCAGTATTTCTGCACTGTGCTTGTGACAGTGGTTCAAAATTGCTGTAAAGTACAGCAGGGCACTAATTTTGTGTGTCAATCAAACCTGTGACATTTTTGGTGTGGTAAGCTGGAGGAGACAGCAGTGTTAGTTCTGGTCTACTCCCTCTTCTCCTAACTCCTGCATCTCTTCTGACATTTTGGTTTCAGTCAATTCTTTCTAACACTGTGCTCCACGGAGAAGCTTATTTTTTACTGAAACATTCCCAGTCTAAGTCTGTCAGTGTAGAACAGCTCACAGAAACCTCTGTGGGAATTTCAGCAGAGTTATCTCATGTGGCCATTCTCCTCTCTTGGAGCAAACAAGGTGTCACGGGTACCCTCTAGACAGAAGGATACATTCCCTTATCCTGGAGTCTTGTCTGCAGAGTGAAGGAGTGAAGGCATCCAGACTTGAGGACCCTTGAGTCACAGAGGTTGTGTTTCCAAATATTTTCATTTTCAAAGCACTTGGGTTTTGCAAAAATCATCCCAGAAATATCTTGTATAAAACACATTTTCCCTTCTGATCAGTCCTGCGGAGTCCAGGTGACGATGTGTTTCACTCTGCGTGAGTGTCTAAGGAGATGCCCTCCAAACTCATGCAAGACATGCAACTTGCTGCATTGCCCCCAGTCACAAGCAGAAAGCAAAACCGGGAGAGAAAAGTGTTTTAATGACTCATCTCAAGGGAGTACGTTTTACAGAATGTAGTGAAGTGTAAGAAGTAAGACATACCCTAAATCATTGTTTTATCAGTTAACTGGCACCAGACAAAACTACAGGAGACAAGTATTACTGCATTTTAGTCACATAATCAACCGGAACAGTGAGAATAGTGGTTAGAACACCTATACTGTAATAAGACATAATTAAAAAAAAAGGGGAAAAAATGGGAACCAGGACTGGTTTTTTAAATGAGTTTCTACAAGGAACATTTAGCTTATAAAGAAAGATAAATTATAGGTATGCGCTGAGTGTGTGTTTATGGCTTAGCCCCCAGGAGACAGAAGGAAGAAAAATTATCTCTGCTTTTTTCCATCCTTTCATCTAGGCTGCAGTAGAATGAGCAGTTGGGGCTGGTCCATAATTCACTGGGAAGTGGCTGTACAGAAAACCTTCTAAACATCTGCAGGCCTGCCACAAAGCTGTCTGATGAAGGAAAACACCAGGATCCCTGTGGTAGAGTCCCTGCCTGAGTGAGAGGCAGTTGTAAGGGGAAGACCCACAGCCAATTAGCAAGGACTGAAGTGTTTTCACAACAAGGCCCTTGGTTTTGCCCTAATCTGACAGAAATTCCAGAGGGACTCCATCTCTGTTTTCGCTGTTTATCTGGTGTGGTTAGTCTGTACACCCCAGAATGACAGGCATTTTTGGTTTGCACAGCTGCAGGGATGGTAGTTAAATCTGCACACGAAGGCGTGTGTGGGGGTAGCCAGGCTGTTTTCCTGTGCTGCCCACAACATCCCTGTCCATGGTTTCACCTAGGTAACATGCTTCTCACTCCCACTGGTGGGAGGAGCAAGAACATTTCCTAAATGCTGTGCCCTGGAAATGGGGCAGCAGTGTCATCATCTGTAACCACTGGCTCTGGGTGGATTTCTTGCACTGTGCCCCACTACAGAACAAAATCCAGTACTAGGGAAACCAGGGAAAGCTTTGTTGTCTCAACTCTGCACCAGAGCTCACACAATCTCCCACCAATGGTGGCACCAGTTTTACTGACTCCCCATTTCCATCACACAGGGCTCTTCCACTTCTCTCCAGTTCTCTCTTCCATCGGCACTGATGTGCTCCCTCATTCGGGATCAAGGACAGTGGGCAGTGAATGGACACTGTTCCCACACATACCTGGGCTGTGCAGCTGTCCCAGGGTAACCAAAGGGCTTGTTTTATTTATCAGGTCTGGACCTGGGGGAGGAAGAGTGGTTATTGTTGGAGAGAACAGGCACTTTACACTGTCGGGCATACAGAGGTAGCGTATACTGCTACAACTGACTGTATTAAAGGAATAAAACTCAAACCAGATCATTAATACAAACTCTCCCTGGCAAAGAACACAAAGCCACTTCCTAATAAAGCCCGGAAACAAAGGGAACACTGCATCCACAGTGTGCTGTTGGACTGTGCATGGACCAGTAGAGCCATAACAAACAGGATCAGCTTTGTATGCAGAAGGAGGGGGCCTGGGTGGCGAGAATCTAAAAGGCAGAGGCAACGCAGATGGACAGTGCATGGATCTCGTTCCTAAATTCCAAGGCTTCGTACACGATATTCTCTGTACACATGGGATACGCATGGAGAGCTTTCTGTGACCATATTAAGTAGAAATCATGGCATATCCTGAAGTCACCAGTCCCCAGATGGGCAACTGAGCCCAGCTGCTCCCATTTACACTGCTCACCTGAGAGTCACAGACATCTCCCAGGGAATCACCACCACTGCTTGCTATTGGAGATGCCACAAGCCCACCCTAGTAAGCTTAGCCTTTTTTAGTCTAGATTGCCCCACTACCAGCTGATTTGGAGAAGACAGAGCCTAGTTATGTGTCACAAATTACATGTCCCCCAAAGACTTTTCTCTTCCAAAAACACTCGTCCGGCTTAGCAGCACGTTGAGATGAAGCATGTGTCTGCCCTGATGTCTCACAGCAGCTGGCCTTACAAGTGCAGGCTTGCTGGTGCCATGGCAAAGAGTGCTCTGTCCCTGTCCATCTCGTTTCACAAAATTTCAAGGTACTCCACATCTCTGAGACCGCTGTCAAATTCGGGCAAGGTTGGTCAGCAGACTCAAGCGCTCCGAGCTGCAATTGCCTGACAGGCAGCACGATCACACGTGCCTTGTGTCCTAGGAAACCATGCTAAACCCAGGCACGGTAAGGCTTCAGAATGGATAGGCTGCATTGGAGCAGGCCAGAGATTCCTTTGCCTGTGATAAACTGTCAGTAACCCCTCACCTGGCTGAATTGTAGCCGGAGGCTGTGTCGTCTCTCGTGGAGCAACACATTTGCTGCACTTTAGAATGTGCAAAGGAGAAAATGAAGGTTATCCAGTCTCATGCTGCAAACACAGCTTACTCTGAGTCACAGGGATGTGCGTGTGGCTGCAGGCACTTGAAAATACGTGAGCAGATATTGATTTTAGGAGCCTTCTGTAAGGCTTCTAGTTTTTTGAACTGTTAAAACTGTTAAAGCTGACAGTCAGGTCCGGACACAAACAGGAGTATATTTAACTTGCTGCCGCTTACACAATACACCAGTTCTACAGCTACATGTATAAATTGAGCCATTGTCCCCAGCTAAGATTTATATATATATATATCTCTTTATATAGATAGATATATATCTTGCTCACTGGCATCTTCATGGGGGCAAAGCTTTGCATAAAGAAAGATGAAAAGTAAGTAGGGGAAACGAGAGTGAAATCATTGTGAGGCAGCAAGCATTTAATTTTGGTGCTGCAGATGGAAAATCTGATGTATAAATGTATCTTAATGTACGTGTTGGGCTTATTGCCAGAGTGATATAGCAAATTCCAAATTCTAACTTCCAAATGTATTAAAGTGTGAGAAGTTTTAAAGCAGAAAGACAGAGACAAGTTGTTTGTCCTAGAATATAACGTTAACATGGAGATCTGTCAACTTAAAGAACACAAACAATGTATTTTAACCAAAAACATGAAGAAGAGAGATGGGATAGTTGGGAGGATAGTGAAAATATTCCAGGTATTTCTCATTTCTAGAGAATCCTGTCCTACATCTCTTTCCTGCACTACAGAATATGAGCGAAATGAGAGTTGTGTACATAACCTCTTCCAGCTGATCTTAAATCCCAGTTCAAATGCCTTAACCATTAGTATTTTCCCAGACCCACTGATCTGACTGAGAACTTAAAACTTGAGTGAAGACGATGAGACAGAATCCAAATCTAGTTACATTGTTGTGACACTAATACAATTCCTTTGGGGGGAGGGGATTAGGGTCATTTAATACCCTGATTTTATAGGTTCGTGCAAAATACAGCTTCAGTTTAGCTGGAAACATCTGGACTCTCACTGTTAAAGGAATAAAGGCTTTTTTTATGCAGTGGATTCTCAAAGACAATAAGAGGTTCACTAGTCAGTGAATAAAACATGGAATAAATTTGAAACGCTCAAGAGGGAAAGAAAAGCGCTGCATAAAATAAATAAAAAATATGTAAAGTTCTTGATAAAGGAAAATAACAGAATGTAACACGTGAAAGGCTATGCAGCCATGAGTAATGACAAAAGGTGATATTAAATATTTCAGAACCCTGATTAGTTTTGTAATAGTGTATAAAATCTCTGAATGTACAACTTCAAAAAGAAGATTTAAATGTGCTTCTCTAAGGAGCTTACCAGAGCTCCATTTTTTAAATCTTCATTATTGTTTCTTGCTAATTTTTTCTACCAGATTCTCCTACTGCATCCTGTGCACTCTGATTATGAGGTGTTAAAAGGATTAGGAGCCCCTGGATTTCAAGAGCAGTTGATCTTTTCCACACATTCTTGTTCCAGGAAATGAAAGCTTTGTTGCTAACTTAAACTCAAGGTTGACTAACATAGGTTATCCTTTCAAAAATAGTTGGGGAGAAGATGCAGGCAAACAGCTCTGTCTGCAGCTGCTGACTTCTGCTCTAGGGTATATACAGAAGAAATTAGAGGTATGGCAGACTCACCACTTCAGCAAAAATGCTGCCCTCATCTCAGGATCATTGTAAGATCATGAAGCCCACCAGCACTAGTCAGTTGCTTGACAAAGAACATCAGAAAGCAAAATAATTCCACTCTTGAAGAGTAAAATTTAAACCCCAGATGCTTTTATTATAAAACCAGATGCCACTTGCACAGTTTCCATTTCTGTGGTCCCCAAATCTAGAAGAACCTGTTCCATTATGCCCAGGCTTTTCTATCCAGTCTCATAGCAGGGAACAGTGTTTCCCACACCTCAGTGACTCCCTCAGTGCACATGTGAACTGAAGGGCTGCTCCACATCTGCAGTAGACCTTGGAAATTCCATAAACTCAGGTTTGCAAAAGTGGTATTGGATATATGACATCTCCACAATCCCATCAGAGCCCAGACTGCTGGTCCATTTGATCCAGGCCTAGAATGATCCAGGCCTAGAATGATCCAGGCCTAGAATGAATGAAATAAAAGGAGCAGTGGAGGGCAAGGGACAGGATTATTCTGGAAAAGCAGAAACCAGAGGGACACCAAATTCCCAGCCTATAGTTTGGGTGGCAAGTACCAAGATAACAAAGCCAAACCCTCCTTGGCAGGTGCAGGTGATGGAAAAAAGGCACAGTTAATAAAGGCACAGTTGCAGTTTGGGGTGTTCACGTAGGGCATTGGAAAAACTTTTTCTCAGGATGGTGGTGCATCCCCAGACACTGGTGAGATGGGGCTGAGGGTTTCAAAACTCACATAAGCAAAACCATAGCTACCCTGATCTAGCACTTGGTGAGAACTGGGCTCCAAGCAGGTCCCCTCTGACCAGCATCTCTGTGAGTCCGTAGCTCTGTGAACAGCTGTGCCTTTTTCCATGGTGCAGCAGATATCCACCTGCAGCCCACGGTGTATGCCATGCTGGAGGGGGTGGATGTGCCCCGAAGGAGGCTGCAACCCCACAGGAAGCCCATGCTGGAGCAGAGGCTTGGCAGGACTTGTGACCCCACTGGGAACCCCCACTGCAGGAGTTTGTTTCTGAAGGACTGCACCCTGTGGAAACGACCCATGCCGGAGCAGTTAATGAACAACTGCAGTCCACAGGAAGGACCCACATTAGAGAAGGTTGCAAAGGACTGTATCCAGTGTGTTACAGACTGGAGCAGTGGACATCATGCTGGAGCAGGGGAAAAGCGGGAGGAGGAAGAAGCAGCAGAGACAAAGTGTTATGAAGAGGCCATAACTCCCATTCCCCATCCCACTGCCCATGGGCAGGAGGTGAGAAGCTGGGAGTGAAGCTGAGCCCAGGAAGAAGGGAGGGGTGGGGGGCTGTGTTTAGATTTGTTGTTATTTCTCATTATCTTACGCTGCTTAATTGGAAATAAGTTAAATCAGTGTTTTCCAAGTTGGGTCTGTTTTGCCTTTGACGATTCTTGGTAAGTTATTTCTCCTTATCTTGATCCATGTCATCCCTGTCCTATATTTTATCTCTGTCCTGCTGAAGAGAGGAGTGATAGAGTGGCTTGGTGGACACCCGGCAGCCAGCCAAGGTCTACCGACCACACATCACTTCTCTCATATCATCTAAGCACTGATCAATATCCTGTTTAACTGGCAGTTTATTTCACAGAATCACCAAATCACAGAATGGGTGAGGTTGGAAGGGACCACAGTGGGTCAGCTGCTCCAGTCTCCCTGCTCGAGCAGGTCATCCTAGAGAACATGGCACAGGATTGTGTCCAGGTGGTTCTTGAATATCTCCAGTGAAGGAGACTCCACAACCTCTGGAAAATCTGTTCCACTGCTCAGTCACCCACTCAGTAAAGAAGCTCTTCCTCGTTTCTTTGATAGCCATGCCAGTACCAGCTTTTATCCTGTCCTGACTAACGCACTTCTTTCCTACTTTGCAAATTACTATTCCCTTGGTTTTCTCTGTACAACCACTCCTGGAAACTCCTTGCTTGAAACAAGCTGGAGGCAAGTGAAAGCACTGTCAGCATGAGAGAAAATGTCGCACACTATACCCTCAGAGCAGACACGACCAGCCCGAGCTTTTCTTCAAAGTTGCTGCTTTTCAGTTCTGAAGAAGGGTCTGTACACCCGAAACTGGGTCTGTTTCTTCTGGGAACACTATATAGTTTGATAGAACATATTTGCCTTCCCTATAAAAATTTATTTTCTCTCTTCAACAACCACTCCCTAAGACTCTGAAGGCTTATTCATCATAGAATATCTTCAAAGTATTAACCTCATAGACATGTTGCTCATAGACCAAAAAAAAATAGCATGGGGCTGCAATAACCTTCCAGGCCAATCAAAGAACAGAAAGGGGTTTTTTCCTTTCCATCTAAAGGCTATGTGATTGAATGTGACAACTTCTTGCTGAATTGAAGCATGACACTTCAGAACAGTTCAGATCCAAGATTTCAAGTGATGCAGACCTCTGCCTTTCCTGAGGTCACTGCAATATCTAGCTATCCACCCCAAAACCAAAAAATGTTCATTTCCTGCACTCTCCTCTGAGAGCTGAGCAGGCTCATTGCTGGATGCTTCCCTCATCCATAAGCTTCTCCAGCCCCACTTTTAAAAGTGAGAGCAAAACCAATTTTTCATTAGGCAAACTAAAGTCTCTCAACCATTGTCTTTTTGCACTTCATGTAGCCAAGTGGCTAGGACTTTTCACATCAGGGCAACACCTCTCTTGTCTGCTCAGATTAATGTACAGATAACAGAAGAAGCATGAAGGAAAACTGAGAGCTCCTTTTCCTGTGTGTGACTTCTGGGGACAAATCCTGACAGGTTTTAGCACAGTGTGGAGCAGAAGAAAGCAGAGCTGCTTTTATCATGACCTGGTGCTGGGTAGCATAGGCAGAGGGTTTGCCATTTAATAAGAATTAACTCGGTTATTAATTAGCATAGAAATCCCTTAAAAGTTTTATTATTTCATCAATAATTCATCCAGTTTTCTTAGACTCCCATTCTCTGTCTCACTGTGGGATTGCAGACTCCTTCCCTCTCTCTCCCCCATTCTAGGACAGAAACACCTTGATCATGTTGGTGTCTTCTTCCTCTAGAAGTCATAGGAGAAGACAAATAGCTTGTCCTCACAACTCTCAAGCTGGAACAGTCTCCTGACCCCACAGAACTTGCACAGATATATCCATAAAGCCAAAAAAAAAAAAAAATTCTGCTTATTCCAAGGGTAGAAATTTTTGAAAGTGTATTTCTACTATTTTATAGGCTCAGCGGGCTGAGAGTAAAATTGCAATGACAGTTAACATATCTGGGATGTGTGCAGGAAGGTCAGAGCTTAGGAAGCTCTCAGCAGGCTGTGAGACAAGGAATGGTAGCAAGGATGTCAGTAGTGTCCAGTGACAAATCTGGGCTTGGCCCATGTTCCGCACCAGCCACTCAGGAGCAACGCTTACACAGACACTTGCTGTGGGACACCAGCATAAAAAATACATCAAGATGACAAAAGAAAACCCCCTAATGGAGTGGCAGGAAGGTTTAACTTGCCTGTCAACTCCAGCTTCACAGACACAGTGCTCATATCTATGCGACACCGTATACTACAGGTAGGCAAACTTATCCCTGCTTGGCCAGGCTGCATCACCCACACGCACAGAAAAAATTCATGGTCCTTTGCACTAGGCTGAGCGGCTCCTGGTCCTCAGGGAGATGCCTGCCCTATTTCCACATCTGGGACTCCTCAGCTGACGGCCCAAAGGTCCTGCCCCGGCTTCCAGGGGCCTGTCATCCTGTATCAAACAGAGCAAGTCATTTCACCCAGCCTGCTTAACGCAGAGGGGACGTCTGTGCCCCATGGAGCAGATAGGCTTGGCCCAGTTTAGTGAACCCGGAGCGTGTCTTTGCAAAGGGTATCTGCTCTGACTCCAAGGACGTGGCTCTTCCAGGGGCCCTGCTTAGCTGGTGCTGAGACCCAGGTCTAAGGATTCACTCACAACACAGCTTTTCCTTGCCTCCTGCTCAGTTAACCGGAGCAGCAGCTGAGCATGAAGCATGTTCAGAGTGGCTGGCTTTGGAGGCATTGCACACTGTTAAGAAAGGGCACCCAGGATGGAAAAATCCCAGCTGCCTCTAGCTGAGAGAATCCATCCCTATTTTTCCCTGACTTTGACCTGCTGCAGGCAGGAGATTTCTTTTTTAAATTCTGACCTGACAAAACCACTTAGAGAGTTGTTTATCAAACAGTATTTTTTTCAGAAGGAATTTATTTTACAGTGACAGGAAGATGCCATTGTGCGCCCAGCAAAATTAATTTGGAAAGGCTCATTTTCTGTGAACCGAAGCATCTTTTTCTGTTACCAAAGGCAGGAAAGTCTGTTCCAGAAGCAAACTGGAGCTTTTTGTCTCTTTTGCACTACAGCTACTGTCCTGACAGCCATGCTTAAGCTCATTAGCCAGACATTATGAATTTCAGGGCAGAAGGAAAAACCAGAAGTCTGAGTTGCAGCATAGTAAAATTCACGGGTTTAGGGCTAGCTGGTATAGGTTCGAAAAGAGATGTTGGAATGTTTTGCCAGCGTCGGTAACCGCCCCCTCTCCCCCCATCTGTTTCTTCGGGCGTCGGGGAGGCAGGAGGGGGGACGGAGCGGGGTCACAAGCGCGGTGCAGGGCGGGGTGGGGGGAGGTTCCCTTCAAAAAACGGGCCAGGGCCACTCCTCGGAAGCCCCATTTGTCCGGAGGATTTGTTTTGTTTTTTTTCCCTAAGGGGAAGGTTGGTTTTGGTTTGTTTTTTTTTTTTTTTCCCCTTCCCTGCGGGCCACCGCGTGGAGAGACCGCCCCGTCTCGGAGCGAGGTGTTCTGCCCTCGGGGCGTGAGGCTGCGTTATCAGAGCTGCCTGGCCTGGGGCTGCGCCTCTGGGGAGAAGGATCCTTTCACTGCTGGTCGCTCACGTGGCTGCGAGCAGATGCTGAGCTGCCAAGGACAGTTTGCCCTCAGCCCCCCCTGGTTTGCTGCGGGTTTTTCCCCCCCAGCCCGCACCTGGGCAATTGGGACTTTGTTTTGTTTCCTTTGAAAGCTTTGGTTGCAGCATTGTTGTTCATTCGGGTTTGTTAATAAAAAGCTGTTCTTTTCCACACTGTCACTTGAAGCCTCTTCGTTTCAAAGTTGTAATCCTGTTAAACTAAGACAATGACCAGCAAATCAAAAATCAAAACTCAGCTCATGGATTCGGGAGAGAGAGGTGTGGGAATTCGCGTTCCTGTCCTGCAAAGCATTTTCTCATTCTTACAGGAAGGATAAGATTTAGTAGATCCAGATTTCTTTCAGAGAATTGTTTGTGGTGTATAAATCTCTCCCTTTGCTGACAAGCAACAGCTGCTACATTATTTCTGTATATTAATATATATCTGTATGTGTGTACGTGTGCTGTTATCACCTGCTGTCTTCCAAGATGAATAAGCAAGGACCAGTAGCAGTACAAGATTCCAGGGGCAGGGTTCTCATGAAGGACTGTTGGAAGAAGCCCCTCATGCTCATTACAACAGGTTGGGGTTCCTTTTCCCCATGAGCCAATGCTCGAGGTAAGATGTGCACTGAGGAAACTGGAGTCAGTCTTTTCGGGTTGTCATCAAAGGGCTTTTTTCTGGAAGTGCTTTGGAAAGATGTTTTGCAGAGCCCCACATGGCAGACTGGTTGCCCTTCTCTGTCCAACCTTCTCCTTGCCCCAGTGACTATGTAAGGCTGGTGTGAAAACAGACCCAGAACTGGGTAACTAAATTAATGGTACCGACAGGTAATTTGCAATTCTCTCTATGTAATTCTCCTATAATTCTCTGTGTCCTCTGAGCCTTTTTTTAACGAGAAAAGTGAGTTTTAGAGGTTTTTTTAGTTCATCAACAGATTATGAATATGCATCTATAAGAATGTATATCTAATGTCAATACAGAGGGTTGCCTCTGATGACTGCAAGCTCTGGCATCACCTTGACGAGTGTGGGAAGGTGGCTGCTGCCCAAAATTATTGGGAGTTAACTGCTTGCTTGATACAGAACATAGGTACAATTAATAGAATTTGGACATCTTTTTTGTGGAGGAAGAAACGGTCTAGGAGTTTTATGTGTCCCAGAAGGGCAGGTGAGGATGTGATGGAGCCTCTGGTACCTCATGGCTCAACTTTGGACAGTGCTGAGCAAAGGGTACTGACAGCCGCTGTGTTCTGCTGAATTATTCAGGAGTCCTTCACAGGTGACTGCAAGCAAGGGAGGTCTGGGAGAAAGTTTAGGAGGAAACGCTCAGTATTCAAGGAGAAAGTTCAGCATAAGACAGATTTTCAAAGGACTTCAGGCCAGTAAAGGGTGGCAGACTCTCCTGATGGATACACAGGCTGTACAGGGAAGGCACCTTCACCCTGTTACTGAAAAATCATTGCAAGTTAAACTTCGTGAAAATGAAAAACCTTATCTATAAATTAATCAAACCAAAGTAATAAGGTGGAAGAGACCAAGTTAAACATTGGTAAGGTCAAAGGAAAGCCATATATTTTATTATAGCGTTTATGTGGCACCTCTTAGAGTGATATGGGGCTGTTCAGCCATCTCTGAAGAGATGACATTTATTTATCAGTATAGCAGATCTTCTACAGAGGTCACATATTAGACGTGTCCCTTCCTTCAGCCATGGGACACTTATCTTTTTCTACCAGATGTGTGAAAGAAGTGACAGTAGTGTACCAAACTGACACTCAACCTGCTGCTCAGACAAAGGCTTAGAACTGATGTCCTCAAGAGCTTTTCAGAGGTGTTTTCTTGTTCAGTTTCCCAAGAGCACACAAGGCTTTTAAGGCCCAACAGCCCTCAGAGCTGCTAGGACAGTACTTGTGTATGGACAGTAAAGAGGACTCAAGGTGATGGGTCCTCCAAAAAACCCCATCTTTCCCAGCAGCAGATCATCATCTTCCTCCACAAGAGGTGTCCAATTCAGACAGCTGTATATACCATACAGTGGCTCACAATTAAGACAACCCCACACCAAAATGTCCTCAGGGACACAAGAGAGATGCCTAAATAGCTTAGAAAATCACCTCAGCAGGATGTTCTTGTACCTTTTGGAATACAAAGGTCCCTTCAAGCACAGGTAGCAGGTATTTAATGGTGAGTAATATGTCAGAGACAACCTACAGGTGAAGCACACAATGGATAAAGGATTATCCTATCCATTTATTAGGATGTCTGCTCTTTGCCAGCAGAGACCAGGAAATCTCTTTGGCTGTTTTTTCACTACTGCTTTTCTCTATTGTCCTACTTGGAGCTTTTGCTTCTCCCTTTTTTCAACTCTACTGCTCTCCCGAGTGCCAAATCTTAAGAAAATCTGGCTTTAGGGTCATTTCTGGTCATCAGGACAGTGAGCTGATGTTGAAGCCGGCGAAGTGTTTGTCATAATTTCTCTGAGGCCTTCATAATTTCTCAAAGCAACAGCTCTGTGTTTTTTGTGGCAGAATTATAACCTGACAATGCAGATGCCAGCACACTCTGGCAGGCGCTTGAAAGTTTCGACGGTCTTAGCTGGTCTGGGATGTGCAGGGCATATTCATGCTTGAGAAAGAACCACTAAAATGTTCACACCAAATTTCAGTTCTGATGAACAACAGATTTGCCGGCAGCAAGCACACCATCCAGAAGTTCTCAACCAGCACTAATAAAACTAAATAATAATGAAACTAATAAGTTTTCTTTTCCTTAGTCACCTGCTGTTTTTCAGACAAATCGTCAAGGAAACTCACCCTATGAGAGTGTTCCTGCTGTGAGTATAAATGTCCTTCTCATTATCCAAATTACAAGAAATGTCAGAAATTGTGCTGTCGTCCAGTAAGCCACAGTGCATTTATGCTTAATTATTTCTTTTTTTTTTTTTTTTACTTCTCAAATTGAAATTCTGAGTCCCTACAAATTCTTACCTCAATTATCACTGACTATGAGTCAAAGTAACATTGCTTAACTATCCATAAAATGCAAATCATGAGTAATCCAACACCCTCCTGATTATCTTGTATCTTGAATCTACAGACTGAGAAGAAGCACCTCAGCTATCTCTAAAAACTGTCTGCTTTGTTGACCTGCCCCTCTGGCAGCCCAAGAAATAGGACTTAAAAACAACTCAAGCAATTTCAGCAGGGACTATGTAGTTTTTAGAGATTCCCCAACCAAGGTAAAATCTTCCATTTTTTCCTCCCTTTGGTTCCCCACTGAGCATCCCGGAAGCCCCATGCAATTCTAAACCCCTCTTCCTTTGCATCCAATATCATGGCTCACCTCTAAGTGTGACAGGTGATCTGGAGAGCTGCTGGGTTCCACCTCTGGACAGTGGGACTGATGGCAAAGACACTTCAGTCTCTGGAGATTTCCCAGTATCCCGCAATGCATTTGGGACCAACCATCTGTTTGGAACAGCGCTGCAGTGCACCTCTGATGCTCCCCAGGCTTTTCCCTCGTGCTGAAATGGGAAACAGTGTGCGCTCCCTGGCTGCCTCTCTCACCACAGCACCTAGTCCACGGCCAGGTTGCACAGCAGACTCACTTGCAGCGCTGTCAGCATTAGCCCATCTCTCCGGACCGATGACTTCGATGCAGATGACCCTATTTAGGATAACATTTCCTAATGGAAGGTGAATATGTCTTTCCTGCTTGGAGTCAGCCATTGTAAGTACCAGACTCCAGTACCCATTCAGCATGCATTGCCATCTCCCTACACCCCAAACTGTGTGTGCTGACGGGTCTCACTGCGCTATTCTCCTCTGCTGAACCACCCAGGTAACCTACTTATAAAACAACTTTATCACAGTACAGGATGTTTGTTGCTTTTATCCCAGTAATTTGTGGTGCTCTTGCCTTACCTGCGTGAAGGAGGCCCAGCAGTGAGGTTTCTGTGGCAGACACATTGCTATTTCTCTGGCTGCAGAATTATAAAGGTGCTTTTCAGATACCGAGAGCTTCAGTGCCCTTTTGGGACACAATACTGAAGAGCAGTGGTGCAGCCACGGGGGCAGAGCAAAGCTGATTAGATAGCCTAAAAAAAGAAATGTGCAGGCTTTGTTTTCAAAGCATGACTGTTCCATCCCTGCTATTCCTTAGGTTTGATGTTAAGATTTGATGCCCAGATATTTTTTCCCAACAAAAGCTCTCCAGAAAATATTAATCTTGCTCTTAACCTTAGTGCTAAATTTCATTGGAGGTAAAACATAACTCCTCTGTGAGATTTTCTTCTCTGGCACAGATTTTTTTTGTGCTTGTTTTTAAAAGAAATGAACAGGGATTTTGTTGGATTAACTGGCTTTCTCACAATAAAAGCATTGAGTAGCTCTAATTGGGTACTTGGCTTTGTTTACTATATCAGCTTCTCCTTTCTCTGTAATTTATTTTCCAGTGTTGTCATCCAGCACACCTTTATGTGATTCTTCTTTTCTAAATGGGCTGATTGTTCTCCAAACGCCTGGAGTTGTTGCCATGCTAATTTCTTGATTCAGTTTTCTCTGCCCTGTGCTACTGTCCTTCTCACATCCCTTGACAAAAAAATGGAGAAGCAGAGGTCTACCTTTTTCCGGAGATCTGAGTGGCGGGTTGGAAGCAGCACAAGGAATGCAGAGGATGGATTTCCCAGATTTTCTGCCAGCAAAATCCCAATTTTTTCTGTTCAGATGAAAGCTTTTCTCAAACTCTGACAGAGGGTTTCCATGAGTGGAAAGTACTGGAAACAGCTTTGTGTTTTTGTTAAAAGACCAACATTGTGGCATTGCTTTTAGCCTAGAAATATGTCTAGAAATACGAAAGCAACACTTGTCTCTTTATCTTGGCATTTCCCTTTTCTTGTATATTCATGTTGACAGGTAAAGCTTAAATATATGGGTGTTACTTGAGTGTGTAGTTAAATATATGATAGAGTGTCTATATATAAAGGGACATCTGTAGATACAGATACGTAAATATACTTCTTTTTTTTGGAGGGGGGAGAAGTGAGAACGAAGCCATTTTATTTTCATTTTTCAATCATAAGAAGACCACAAGGTCATATTTAAAGCCTAGGGGTCTGGATAATGTCCGTTCGGAGGAGAGGACTTAATTTTGATGTACTGTGTTTCTGTGCCAAAGATTAAGACCCTAGGAACACTGCAGGTGTGAGCTCTGAAGCAGCTCTTTGTACCGTAGATCTTAGCAGCACAAATAACTAATAAAGACTGAGACAGGAGTAGGGGGGGGAAAAACCTCCAGGAATGAAGCATGTACAACCTTCAGCAGTCCAAGCCAAATCCAGCCCTCAGCTTACTTGAGTTTCTGGGTTTTCTTATGTCTTCAGTTCCCTCCCTTTTTTCCCTCCTCAACGTTACACTTTTCTCCTGGTCACTTGCTCACTTTTCCTTGCCTTTGATTTTGTTAACACTGAAGTCAGTGTAACCCCTCACACTGGCCAAGACATGGACCTCCGTATGCTACCCTTATGCAATGATCTGATTTCAGTAACTGACCCCCTGAGGGGCACATCGAGCATCTGCTCTTACAAATCCCATTTTCCCCGCTGATAGAAAATAAACTGCCTTTCTTCGAGCTCCAGGTTCTTCTGCAGTCCTACAAAACATGGTAGATGGTGAGCATGGCCACGTGAACACCTGAGGTACAGACTGTTTTCAGGGTTTTTTTCCCACAAAGTTTTTCAAAGTTCATTTGACAACTTGCCAGATCATAAACAGGAAAAGCCATGGGGTGCTGGAGAGCTTTCAGCACATTCAGTGCTTTCCTCTCTGAAGTCAAAATTGTTTTGCGCTGCCTTTGGCTACTCCAGTGCCAAAGTGGATCCTTCTCTCCTTCCCTGTGAGACTGTCCTAGCTCTTCTAGAACAATTAATGGCCCTTCTACGGATTAAGAGAAGCTGTTTCATGAATGTAATGCTTTTACCATATTCTTCTTCAGTCTTCTCATTTCTAAACTGTAGCATCCCTCTGCAATTCTTGCAGAGATCATTAATCTCTGAGACACTAAGTCAACGTAGCACCTTGAAACCTCTCTTCAATTTCACAGCATGTTCCCCACTAATTTTCAGTTCTGTAATAAATGCAACAGCTGGTCTCTGGAAGCAAGTATTTCTCCTTGTCTTTATTCCGTGACCTGTCATCCCCAGACCTGAGTACAGATCCATCCCCTAAGAGCCTAAACAATCAAGAACTATGTTGAAGAGTCTCCTCCTCCAGATACAATTAGCATCCACATCTCAGCCTAACGTGACGCAAGCCAGCTCCTGGCCTTGTGGAACTGGAAATGGGAGGAATGGGATGGATGTAAATCACACCAGATGGTTGGGGACTGATGAAACTCTGACAGTCCTTAAGGGGTCAGACGTCCTCTGAGGAAGTAGGTTAAACAGCTAATGTTCCTCCAGGGCATTGAATCCTCTTCCAAACCTGGTTCTCCCTATGTCACATATCTTCTCTTTCCCCTCCAGCAGAACATCTTTTTACCTGATAAAGTCCAGGACTTTTTACCTGATAAAGTCCAGGACCCAAGCTTCCACAAAGCCTTGGAGAACATGAACTGCCGCAAAACTTTAAACTGGAGATATGTAAGAGCTGGAGAAAGCTCAAGGGAAGCTCACTGCAACTCCTGACTTTTGAGAAAACAACCTTGTGTGTTTAAACACTTCCAGACCTCCTGCCTAATTAGTTAATTTTCTTGTGCAGACACAAAGATATGATTTTGGGTGATGAACAGATACGTGTCACAGTATATCACAGGGCAAGACAGACTCAAGGCTCGATTTGTAGATCTGGATGAAATCCAAGCCTGGAAAACGGATGAGGGACTGCATTGCTTTTCTCTCCTCAGCTTGGAAGAGTGACATCTCTACTTATGAACCAAAGTATTCAGTACATGAAAAAAGTCCCAGAATTGTAGAAGAGCAAGTTGATACTGCTGTGAAAGTTGCTTACACTTAGAGATGGTCCCAGGTAATGTCAATTCCAGCCTGAACTATTACAGCAGTAAAAAAAAAGTACAAATAATCACTCATTTTCTGGAGAAAATGATAGGCAATAAAAATACTCCCAGAGCACACGGCACACTATAAAACCTGACAGATAAGAAAATACATGCATTAATCTGTCAAGCAGCTCATGTTACAGCAGGGAGAAAACACCAAGCACAGGAGCGAGTACCTCCAGTACTTTGGGAGAAATTGCAAACACAAAAGCAGCAGAAACTTCAATTATCCTGCAGATTGAGTGAAATTTGTGCAACTTGATCAACCACACCAAACACAGGAAAGAACCAAAAGACCAAAGCTGGGCGGAGGGACTTCAGCTCAGTTCAAGAAGATATTTGTGTAGTTTTACCTCTGTGCCTACAAAGTTCCTCTGAACATTATCCAGCAGTATTTCCTGCTTTTAGCTTTTCTGGTAAGGCTGCAATCATAATAGAAGTTTCCATGTCAGGACGAAGCTGAAAAATAGCAAACTATGAAAACAGGGGAAAAGAACAGTAATTCATAGATTTATTTTAATGTTCATAAGTTCATTTTTACTACTTTTTTTTTTTTTAGTAACAATTTTACCTATTTCCAATTTATCTTACCTCAAAACTCATTTGGTATGAGAAACGCTATAATCTCAGAGGAAAAAAAAAAAACCAACAACTGGATGATTTTAAAGGAAAAACCATTCAACCTCTAGCTTTTGTCAGCCTGGTCACAGCTGCATTGTTATTTGGGGAGCAAGACTGGTGTATGTGTGTCTGTCTTTTTTCTTTCTCAGTCAGGCTGGGAGGTACTCAGAGGGGAAACTTTAGGAACAGTCATGGTTCCCTAATGCAAACCCTCAGAGCTCTGAGGGAGAATCCCCAGTAACAGATTTTAGGATGGCAGAAGAACAATTTAAAAGTTGGTGCCTTTAATTAGTTAGCACATATTTCCCTGTAGGGCGGGGAGGCCAGAGGTTCTGCTAGTTCACACAGACATGCTGGCTGTTCTTATTTGTGTACCCACTTGTCATGTAAGCCCCAGTCTGGCTGATCTTAGCCTCAAAGCAGTGCCTCAAAACTCCTGCACTCAAAGGATTTAGTTTCAGCGTGGGGCTGCGAAGCACTTATTTGACTTTTCAGGGCTGAACGCTGAGGAAGGAGAAGAAGAACCTGAGAGAAGATTGGGAAAGACAGAGGCTCACCCATCAGCTGCAAAAGAAGCCACTCCAGCTTCTGTGAGCTCATGAGGCAGACGTTTTTCATCCTTTGTTGCTGGAAACTCCCTTTGCTCCTTGCCGTCTTTGTTTAACCTTCATTGCCTCTGGCTCTCCCTTCACAGAAAACCAGGTGACCACCATGACCCTCAGCAATTTCACTTCATTGACAGTTTCTGTTGTGTTATTTATCTCTCACACCCAATGCATTCATATGGCCAAGGCAACATGCAAACAGAGCAGTACTGAGCTGCTCTTTCTGCAGGTGCCTGGGTGCAAATCACCACACATTGTATTAAGCAGAGGAGTGACAATGCTGAACAACAGGATTCACTGGCTCTGGCTTGCATACTGCAACAGAGGTGATCAGAGGAAGGGAAACTAAATTGAATTTGTCCTTTTTCCAGTCAAAGTCACTGCTTGAAGGAGGGCTCTGTTTTACTTTTGTATTTCACCTTCTACTTGACCAAGAAAACTACTTGCCATCTGCAGAATGAAGGCTGACCTTGTGCATGGCACTGTAATAAGGAGCTCCCTCTTTAAGTAAGCTCTGGAAAAATCACTCACCTCTTCAGTCAACAGATGAGAATGAGGCGTCCAGCCCCTAGAAAGCTGCAACATGTAATTCTGTCCACAGCATCCTAAAAGCCAAGGGCAGTAGAGAAACACTGGGGAGGAGCAAGCACAAAGACCACCGAGTGATCCAATTTGACTGCTGTGTGGATGACTACTCTGCTGTTATCAGTGACTTTTGCACAGCACGTGCCTCCCATGGTACCTAAAAACTATTATGAGACTTGACAGCCCACCTTGTCAAGATCTGAATCTGTTTAACACTGCCCTGACAGCTTTCTGGCTTTACCTTCTGTCTATTTTCATTTTAGAGCATGTTCGCGCTAGTAACAGTGGCTGAGATATGTGTTCTCATTATGAATGAAAACTGCTCTCCAAAAAACTAATAAAGCAGTGCATTCTTGCCTGAAGCAGCAGTTTAATGGAAGAAAAGCTTCATGTGCACATTACTAAATACCATCTCTGTACAGTTGCACATTGTTTCCGGACTTTTCTAACACTCAGCCACAGTGATAAATGTCATTTTTCACTATACGAGAAAGCAGGGACATTTGGACATGTTGGTATATAAAGTACATTGAAAAACAGAAGGAAATACCTTCTATTCCTTATAACTGTGTTCTTGTCGTTGCGCCACAGAACAGGGGATTTCCCAGACTCATATCCTCGCATTTACAAACCCGCTTCCTAATTATCAGTCAGAGAAATGTATAGTGATGTGGTGATGCTGTCCCCAAAGAAGATCGTGATCTAGGGGAGCTGAGGATTGATTTCAGTTGTGAACAGAAGTTTGTCAATCTCTTCTTCCTAACACCAGCCTAGGCTGCTTGCTAGCAGGGTAGCTTTATTTATAGCCATTTTGTTATTTGGAATGTGCTGAAAGACAGTAAAAGTGTAAGAGTTAAATACTTAATTCCCTCTACTGAAGCACTGAGTTCCGTTCTAGTAAGGAATGGGAGAGTTCATTCCCCCTGCCACAGTAAACAAGCTACACATCTTTCTAATTCTGGGCACGGTTTCTTCTGTCTTCCACGTAAGGAGGGAAGTGGTCCTTGGCCCTGACAGTGAGGCATCAAACAGGAGTGTGAGCTATGGCCTACAGCATTCCATCCTCTCCCCCAGTCCTTGGCTTACTCCCAGCTACAGACACAGATCAGAGCTAACCCAGGAGGCACTGACAGGGCTAAATTTAGAGAAGCAACATGCAGCAAGATACAGTGGTGGTCCTGGTACCTGAAAGCCGGTTTGTCAGCTGCAATATGACAGTGCTGCATCTGCCTGTTCCCATACATGGAGTTGTACACCTCCCACCCCATGAGCAGGTGCATCCACTTTCCTGCTTGGGAGACTGTCACGGATTGGCACAGGCACTGCCAGAGGGGTCACTGCTCCCTGCTCCCTCCTCCCCCCTTTGGTAGTCAGAGACACTTCAATTCTGCAAACACAAAAGAATTAGCAACCCTCAAGAAGTGAATGCACTTTTTATTTCAGTGGCCAGTGGCTCCAAATGAAATATATCAGCTGTTTGTACCGGGATGGCAAATTACGGTAATGCTTTCTAGGACATCTGTGTTGTAGAGTTGTTCGTGGCATACAGCTACACTACAATTTTGCCAACTTGTAAATTAGAAATTATGGGTTTACTCTTACTGATGGCACCCTCCCACCTTGTGATGGATGTGTCTTTGCACTAGAAAAACATAAACTATAAACATATAGCTCAAAAATAAACTCTTAATATGGAGTTGAAAATTTGTTTTAGTTTTTTTAATGTACTCTGTATATTAAAGAAAATAAAGACTGAGTAAGGTGAACAGCTGAGGGAAGCTACTGGGCAAACCAACAAATCTCAGGAACTGAATGAATGAGAGAGTGCCATATGGTCATGGCTCTTACATTTCTAATAGCCCAAACCAGCCAAATCAAACAAGTCTCCACATACTGAGCTCTGAGCTACTCTATATTTGTTACAGGATTAAAAAAAATGTGAAACTGGAACTACGGAGTGGGGAAAGAAACTTCATCTTCTCAATTCCTTCATTCTCACAGTCTGGTGCTGCTGCAGCATTGGCAGATGGTGTAAAGCAGAGTGGTTCACAAGGGGGAACTTACTCACTGGGGTTCAGTTGTGCAAAGGCACACCTGACATTAAAAATATCCTAACCTGTTAAGTGCTTGGAGCCATTTTAAACTTCTAGGGCACAAAAAGAGGTGTTTGATTGTGTTGCAGTGAAACTCATCGTCCCTCCCACAGTCTGTCTACAGTTAATCACTACACGTTCTGATTTTGCATGGCACAACATAGGAAATCTGATTACGGCTCCTCTGAAAGGAAGTGTTTCCAGCACTTATGGAAACTATTTTCTCAGACAAGACCAGTTGCTAAATTCAACCCACAAATAGTTTCCATGTCCCCGAAATGCCTTTTCTTTGATCGGTTTACTACTGATCAAAGTTTCTCTGCTCGGATACCCCACGCTATCCCACAAGTAGCCGGAAGAGGGAACAAGCTGAAGTTCAAACTTATCTCTGCAAATAGGTCCTTTGTTGGAGAGGAGACTGTCAATCTGTGTTGGACCTGTCAGAAAGCCACCTGAAAAAAACACAACTAAAAAGACAAGTGCGGTTAGAGCTGGCACTGGGGAACAGTTCTATCTTTTCCTACCACAGCATGATGCTCCATCACCCTGGGGATCAGCAGCCCATCCCTTCAGCCCACGGGCAGCTCTTTGCTTGATTCATGGCCTGATTCATCTGTGTGACCTTCTGCTGCCCAGGAAGACAGACGTGAAGCAGGGCACTGCTCTTCCTCCATGCTATACCATATCTAAAAAGCAACCATAGAACCTTTTCTTGCGTGTCCTCAGTGCCCCCCTCTCTCCCATCTCCATCTACCAGCCGCAGGAAGGACCAGTTACCTGGGGTTGTTTCAGCCCAGCTACATCACTCAGGCCTCCAGCCTGCTAGTAGAGGAACCTGCTTTTAGAGAGCAGCATTTGAACAAGCAGCACTTTTGCCAGTATTCTCCACAATAGGAACTAGCAGAAATACAGCAGGGCATTTCAGCAGAGAGAGGGATAACGCTGGAAGCCTGAATGACTGTTGGTTTTTCTTTTATATTTCCAAAACAAAACACTCCTGATTTCTATCCAAATATGTTTTATTTTTGGCAGTACAGGTGAGTTTTTCTCTCTAAAACACTGGAAGAAAAGGACATCAAAACATAAGCAATTATCTTGACTTCATACTTTAAAGTAAAAATATATGCAAAACAGCAGCCAGACAGGAAGGTAAACCTGCCATGAGATTGTCCACAAGTTTGATCGACAATTGTCAAGCAGAACAAAATCAGCAAAAACTCCACAGAAACCGGGGCTGATACAGGTAAATTCAAAGGCAGATCTTTGGTTCACCACCCCTCGGCTAGGCCAGGAACACGCTGGGAAGAAAAACTTCCAGCACAACTGACATTGAATAATACAGTTTCTCTCCCTCATAACTCTTCTGGGCCACAGCAGCCTCTGGGCAGATATTGTGGGCTGACACCCATTTGTCTAGCCATAAGTAACCCTTGCCCCCAGATTTCCCTGTGCCAAGGCTTTCTAATATTGCTCCCTGGGCTTTGCAGCCCTGCTCTTCCAGGACTGGGGAACAGCCACCAGGATCTCCAAATCGCGGGAGAGAGCCAGCATTCATAAGCCCCTTGGGGTGTGCAAACACACAATGTGACCAGCAGAAAAAACATATACATAAGATTTTGAACCTGGATAAAGATGCTGGGAGAGAGTAGATGGCAAAGAGGAAGTAGGGAAAGTTTGATCAGGTAAAACCCATCCCACTGCCTGCTCATCATTTAGGGCATCATACACCACAATACCCAAGGCTCTCCCACCACAGGCACATGACGTGTCCCTCAGACAGCATTTGCTGGTGGTGCTGGACACTCAGCCCATGCTACACATCCACCTTCCAGGTGTCCCTGTGCACCAGAAAGGGACCCACCTTCCCACAACAATGAGCAAGCATGTGCTTTGATTCTGAACAGCTTGTAAGCCCAGACTAAAAACGCAGCATGTCTCTCCCATTCTCCCCTGCATGCCTGACTACCCCACAGCATGCACACTCGGCATTTCCTTCCAAACAACCTTTTCCACTTCTGATGCAGTGATACTGAAGTAGGTGTGCTATTTCCGCTCCATCATCCAAGTCCGGCTTTAACGTCGCAGCTGTCTTGGAGATACGACCTGCAAGGTGTCGTGGGTCCATGTTCCTGTGCACAGAGAGCAGAACATCCCCAGTTCTTTCTGCATGCTTTCTGGCTGAGTTCTTTCTCATATCACTATGTCTTTGTGGCAAAATAAAAGAGTTTGATAAAAAGCAGGACTCGCAGTGAGGAGTGCTCATGAGACCTCACCACGCAGTACCAGCAGGCATGGCACAACCTCAAGGTTCTTTCAGTAGCATCAGATTTTCTAATTTCCAAGATAAAAACCCCTAATCTTGCATCCCTAGCTGAGGCTGCTCATGACAAAGGACACTCCATATTCTAGATTGGTTTGCCTCACACGTGAAATACAATCAGTCAGTGCAATTAGGAAGCAGTGGTCGGTGTAAAATCTTTTTCCCTGATGTTCAGGATCTCTGAGGCTTTACCTGATGGTCACTTGAAAGAAAGAAGGAGAATTACCGAGCAGAGTACAAACTACAAACTCTGTAACATTCTTTTATCACTACAGCCACAGAAGTTTATCTCAAATAGAAGCAGGTGATACAAATGCAGGGAAATGTCAGGGACACCATGCTGAAACCATTTGAAGAAACAAGGGCTGCTGTGGCTGCTGCTGAATCTGGTGTAAAAAATAAGACCAAAACGCTTTTCAAAGGAGCTGAGAGGAGAGACAAGGGGAAAAGAACCAAAAAGAAATTAACACAGACAAACAACCAACTGCTTCCAAAGGCCAAGAAACAAACCTCAGCAAATCTCAAAGAAGGATTTACAGAAAGGCTACTTAAATACCTAAATTTTTGAAAACATAACTGAAATACATACAAATCAAGACATTACACTGAAAATGTATTCTTTTCATATTTCAGTGCAGTTAACTTCTTGTCTTTTAAAGGAAAGAGGCTGTCTGAGAAAATGAGTGGTTCTGGGAGCAGAGATATGAAAGGAGTCTTTGCATGCATTCCCTGATGTCTAATAAGGGATGAATCTGTTCTCCAGTCTTCAGTAGGAATATTAGTAGGATTTCACCTTTCTACTTAGTAATCTATTTCTATTAGGTATGTAGTGCCCTGTTCATCTGCTGTTCCAGAATTAAATTTCACTGAGATGGGCCACATTCCAAAGTTTTGGTCCTTTCCTACTCAGAAAAAAAATTAGCAAGATTTCCCCAAAAAACCTTTGTAAGGGCTGAAACTAACAACTTTTCAAAAAGTAGGATTAAAATTTATAATACTATGGTAATAACTGTCCCCTTCTTTTCAACTACTTACTGCCACTCTTTCAAACAAGAAACTTGTAAGAGTATGTACAAATAACCGATGGCCACACCATGGAGAAATCCCATTGCATGGTCATTTATACATTTTTTTAAATGAAATGGGTATCAGATTTCTGCTCCTGAATTTAGTATATTAATAGTGCTGGATAAGACATCACGCAGTAGGGAGTGTGCTGCTGCCAAAAACAACAAAGAGGAAAGCCAAGGCGTCAATTAAACCATTGGTTACTATGAGTAAGATTATTCTGATTTAAAGCAACCCTGTCAGAATGTATCCACTGTCGTAACCAGAGCGAAGCAAATGAAGAAACGCTGCTTGAAATCAGGCTCCTCATTCAGTCTGCTTCTCCAAGTGTCATTGGAGCACTTGGAAATAGCTGGAGTCCAAGGAGAAAGCTGAAGTCCAAATAAATAACTGTAAGAGTTCATCTTCTGCAGAAAAAAAAAATGGCCTATTTTGCTGATTTCCTCCAAGTATGAAACCAGATTTGACTTTGCATTGTTATTGGCAAATGACCTTTAAAAATAAAACACAAGTGACTTTTCCAAGTCATTTGCAGTCTCTATAGAGTGGAAAGATTTGAGATGAATGACTGGTAACAGGAGATTGGTTTGGGCACTAAGTAAACATAAGTGGATGGGAAAAAAAAGCAGCAGAATGAAAAGAAAAATGGATTATCAGGGAGCCTGACAGGAATAAGGCAATGCCAAGAAAACAAATGAAATGTAATAATGAAATCAAATTTTGTCTGTGATGCTTCAGCCTATACCAAAACAAGGTTTATTGTCCTTGGCAGTGGACTGCCAGAGAGGGGAAGTATAGCAGTTTGAATAGAGCTGTTTCTTTTTCCTCTGGTCTGGCCTTCATCACAGCATGGTGAGGAAGATGTATTTGCTAGAAGTGTCTAGCTTCCAACCGAAGATAAATACCGGAGATCTTCAAACTTGTTCCTCATCGAAGTCCATTCAAACTGCTCCCCCATTCTCTTGGCAGCATAGTGACCAGTCACACAGGCTGTCTTGGCCATGAGGGAAGGGATGGGATGGCAGCTTAGTTTGCGTGTGCACCCCAGTAAACCCCAAAATCTCCATCCATTAGCAGCAAAACACAAGACCACTCTCTCTGAGCACCACACTGGGGGCCAGAAGGCCCTGACTGCCTCTCCTTCCATTGAAAGGAACCTGATGCCAGCGCCAATGTAAGAAGGACCTTGCCATTTCAAAAATCCAGGTGCTGATAAGGCAGGGGCAAAGCCATCAGAAGAAGATAGCCCGGAACCAGTCAGCTTCAACGTACTTATTACTTGTTTAAGTGTGTTTTTTGCCAGAGACATGAAAGGTCCAAAAAAGTTTGACCACAAGTCCACAAGAACAACCTAGTGTGAAAGCACCCAGGAAAGGCTAACCTTACTAGGAGCTATTTTTCCAGAGTAGGTTTTCCAGATGAGAAACAGAGCTGCAACAGAGACAGTTGAGACCAGCCACAGGTCACAGGCTGCAGATAAGGGGTGTATTTTAAGCGCTGCACTGTGTTGCACTCTGGATTAAGCTATAAACTGCCCAGAGGGGTTACATTTCTATTTAAGACTTTTTAAAAGCCTTTTGGTTAGTTATAACTTCTAATTAGTGTCCGGAGAAAGAGTCACACACTCTTCTCTAAGAGAAATTCTTTTTAATTTAGTGAGGAAAATAAGATATTTTGGCAAAAGGTTTTTACAGGAGTAAAATACAACCAAGGAAAAAGCACTTCACGAAAGCATTCAGCACAAAGATCCATTCCACAGGAAACACCCACTAAAACAATCCATATACCAGCTTCAGTAAAACACAGTTCATTGGTCTTAAGTTACCCATGAGAGAAGGAACAGAGTAAAAGAAAACAGATGAAGAAGAATAAAGAAAGAGAGAAGAAAGAGAGAACAAGAGAGAGAAAGGAGAGGAGAATAGCGACCGACAAGATTCGGTGATTCACCTGGTGCCAGCTGGAGAGGTAGATGAGAGACAGAGAGAGATAAAGAGAGAGAGAGAAGGAAGGTCTTGCCGTCCGCCTCTGCCCTGTGCCCTGGGCACAGGCGTCATGTGCAGGCCTTACCACGTTCCTGCAGGTCCAGGCCCAGCCCTTCCCCACATGCACACACACACTCACAGATGTATGGGTTCCAACCCATATCAATAATTCCGTGAGATTCGGATCCACGATCTCACACACTGAAAATACATGACCTTGTTACTGTGAGGAACCGAGGGTCTGCCTCCTACCCCCCTCAAAGTCCGTGGAACGATCTCCCTGCTGGATCAACAAAATGCGGAAAACAAAAAGGTTTAGCTGTATCTTTTCCTTTGCTCTGCAACTAAAAGTGCAAGGAGGCTGTGACAAGACACCCACTCTCAGAGGTTTTTAATCCTCCTATTTATTCTGTCTATGATTGCTTATATAATTATGTATAATACATATAGTTGTCTAATCCTTAGTGGACATGTCAACTCTGTCTAAAACATGCTGAGCAGTCACACTGCTCTCAGGGATCACTTTTTTTTCTGCAAAGAACAATCTATTGCCTTAGCTAATCAAACAATGAAATCTGAATCTCTCTATTTTTTCAAAGAAGTGTTGTTTTGTTTGCTTCTTTTCAAAATTCAGACTTGAAGTACTTTCAGTGACCACTGAGGTATTTGCCTTGTTCAGTTGCCATATTGTAAAATTATTTTTTGTATATTTATAAGGCAAACTGTTAGCGATCTTTCTGTTAATACTCTGTTTATCAGCGCAGAAGGGAATGCCCCAGCTCTGTGAAATCTTTGTTCTAAAGCAGATTTGAACAATACACTGAAACATGTTTTTCTTTCCTCTGTTGAGGTGGGACAGGCACCCAGAACTGAGAGCATCCCAATTCTGCTACAGGTCCCAGAAAAATGATTCAGATTGGCAAGAGAATTTTCATCTCTTTAAGTACTCTGGATCATGCAAGACAGATCTCATGTGCTTCTTGGTTCTCATCAAGACTGAGACTGTGACTCTGGCTGGCCCTGGTTAACAATTCCAGCTACTTATAGAAAAAATGAGACTTTGCTTTGCCATTTGAAACAACTCAGTAGTGACATCAGTTGTTTTCCAGTAGTGTTGAAGAGAGATGATGCACTCCTCATTACATACACAAGGAGGGCTCTCACACCACCCTTTCACATTTGCCAAAATAATGTGGTTTTGACCTAATGTTTTACAATTAGACAGTAATAATACTTCAGGGACTGGCACAGTTAGTTAGAATCATTTAACATCTATTACAGCTGTATTCTTCCCTTTCATCCCAAAGGCACTCCGTAAGACAACCAAGTGTACTTATTTGTATAATTGGTTTACAAAATAAAACTGGAAAAGCACATATTTCAAGCACAATTCTACTCAGAGGAAGAGGGTTGTCTTTACAATAAAACAATACAAATGGTTTAGTGCATGCTGGACCTCACAAGCAAGGGCTGAGAAGCTTAAGACACTTCAGGAACTTCAGAAAAGCTTGAAATTAAACCAGACAAAGATCAGCGCATACTTGCAAAGGTTTCAGGAAAGGGAGAGGGTTCTAATGTTACTCAGGGAAATGGAATCTAACTAGGAATTTTTTTTCCCATCCTGGCACAAACCTACCTGTTCTTCAGTTGGTTTTGTGAAGACAGCAGAAAAGTCAAAGATTTGAAAAAACACTTTGTTTATCCTTGTCCAGGAATTTCATCCATCCCTAGCTATTAGACCAGACTCTGCAGTGGAAATCAAAGCACAGTATGTGTTCCGAAGCCCATGGTGATGGGCAGCAGCAATGGAACTGCTCATTGTTTAGCTTTGCTGGGTTTTCTCTTGCTAAATCACATACCTTAACTCAGGATTTAATGTTTTGTCTAACGCAATTCGTAGTATTGATCAACATATCTTACTGGCATGAAGCACTCTGAAGATCTTGGATGCAAATTCCACGCACATTTTGCAGCTACCAAGCAATTTGCAAAATTAATTTAAAAGCAAACTCAAGAAAGACTCTGGATTTTGGGTGTGAACCATGTGAGTCGTCTGAATATCCAGTGGCTTGCATTCACATCAGAGTAGGGTTGTCTGCAGAAGGTCATTCTGAATCAGTTTGTATTCTCATTTATTACTGTACTCTGAGCAAGACTTGCAGAGGAAACTAGTCTCGTAATGGTTGCAAACTGAAGTTTTGCTATAGAAAATAAGTGCCACTACTGTTTCAGGAGGTGAGGACTATTCCAGTGAGACTAATGAAAGGAAGAGGAATATCCTCTAAGTTCCCAGAACATAAACACTACTAAAAATGCTAGCCAAACTCAGACAGGTCAGAGCAATGAACACCATGGAGTACTGTCCAGTCAGACCTAAGACAGTGAGATAAGAGTAAGAGCTATGCTTTTGGAATGATGACAGTCAGAAGGAATTTTTTACTTACACTCAGTCAGGAAAGACGCCTATATGTGCTGGCAGGCACGTAATTCAAGATGTGCATGCAAACTTTGAAAACTTTTGCAGAATCGGGCTGTACCTAATTTTGATGGTATAGGACACATCAGATGATGCAAGAGAGGGCAGGAGCCAGAAGAGAACTTGTCTACAATGTCCAGAAGTGACCAGACTTGGTCCAGAGGCTAAATGCAGTATGAACTTGGTGCTGCATGCAAAGAAATGTGCCCCATGAACAAACATCAGACGAGGTTATGAATGCCTCACACACAGGAAAAGTCTTTAGACAAAATTATCCCATCAATTACAACACAATACAAGGATTTGCCCTCCAGCCCTTTAGAAGAAGCAGGCATATTTTATGTAGTTAGTTTTAAATATCACTGCAACAAATATACACTAAATCACGGGAGTACAGGCTCAACAGTCTATTGTAAGCCTTCACCTAGATTTTTATTAACTAAGATAAAGAATATTCTTGAATCCTCCAGAGAACATCTCCTTTGCTGTTCCAACTGAGTAAGACAACTTTTTGTAACGTGCTGCAAGTCACTCACATATGAAACTTGCTGTTATAGAAGCTGAGAGCAAGGTAAAAAAGATACAACATTCTTGCAAAGGGTGCATTTAAGATCTGTTCTGCAGCAGAAGCAGTAAGTGTAAACATTAGGTTAGGTTCTGATTTCTGATCAAAGGATTATGGAATTTAAACTATGGTACATCAAATCTTCTATAGAAAGAGAAAGGGGATAAAGACATAAGTAATCACTTCGGATTGCACACTCTCATCTTCCCTTTTGGCTTGATTTCTTACATCCATGATGTTTAAGAGATTACATTGTTCATGTATCTTTCAATCCTCCACTAATAAATTTTAAGTCACTAATCAATCTCACTGAGTAGCTGACGTTTCCAGGATTTTATATCCCCTTAGTTTTTGTGGATATTAGCATCTGGCTAGATGAAAGCAGTCCAGAAATTGTCCTTATTGTCTGCTAGAACAGTGCTTGGCAGCAGCTGGTGACATGTCAGCACAAGTGCACTGGCTGGCTAACGAGCACGGATGTCATTTATCACTACCTACAGGCATCATCAATGACAGAACAGAAACTGTCTATAAAGGAAACAGGACAGGAACCAGATTTATGTAGGAAACGAGTTTTAATTAGTTCTTCTGCTTATTGAACACCTTGTTTCATGGGACATTAAAATCCTTGTGGTGTGTCCTGTCTCCTGAGCACTAGTCAGAAAAAGAGAAGCACACGAAATGTTGAGACAGGGAATGCAAATGTGAATTTGTGATCCCTGGCTCTAGTGACCAATTCCTGAAGGGTGGGCCTATGTCCATGTTCTGTTTAAAGCCTCCTCAGTCAAAGATTTCCTCCCATGTGATCCCATGCTATATCTCAGGAAGAAAAGGGGCAAAGTTACACCTCAGCTAGTGAATCAGATATGCCTTCACCCTGAAGCCAAACTGCATTTATACCATGAAATACTGTCCTCCTTAACAGGATGGCTGCATCCAAGCTGGCTTTTGGGGCAGCAGAAAACTCTTTACCAATACAGCGCAGTCAGGAGTGCACAGTTCTCTGCAGGACAGGACATCTTTCAGTGGGGGTCTCCTTATAAAGTTCAGGGGACCATCAGAGCAAGCAAGCACCAGTCATACCACCACCACTTACTAAGCCTACAAAGCATCAAACAAACATATGGTCTGTTCAGTTTTTTTCTAGAAAGTCTTCACATCTCCTCTGTGGAAATCTGAAATGTGCAGGTCCAGTGTGGGAGGGATGCACATATTATCTGTTTATTTTCATGGATGGACCAGAAGATATTTGGGTAATTGAAAGTAACTACTCTCACTTCTTTTGCCCTTTTGTTGTTGTTGTTGTTGCTGCTTTGTTTTGTTGGGTTTTTGGGGTTTTTGTCCCTATGTGTGCCTGAACATTCATTTTGCACACAGTGAGTAACATCACTTTGATTTTTCTTAGGAAGAAAAGTGTATCTCTACTATCACATGAAGAAGCTTTTGACCTTTGCTCAGGCAGGTCCAGCAAACAAATAATGGTTTAATAATCCACAGTGCCCCACAATCCTTGCTGAGGAGCAAACACAACTGCTCCAGCAGCTAGGCAGGGCTGATGCCCAGAATCATTACAAGGTCAGCTCAAAACCCAGCCACAGATCAACGAGCAGAAATGAATTACTGAGCGGCCGAGCGAAGGCTCCAGTTAGAAGCATCATTCCATGGAATCCTGGCTGTGTGCCATGAAAAATATAAGGCACTGCTAGAAGCCAGAGCAGTCTCTGACAGGGACAGCACAGTTTTGATTCACATCAGCCCCGGGCTTAGGCAAGCAACCCAGTTAAAGCATTGTTAGCACTTCAGCAAAGGCTCAAACAAAGCTGCTTTGTACAGAAAAGATGCACATGGCACCCAGTCCCTCACAGGAGCCATTTGAACCCACAATTCAATTCGAAAAAGCCAACACCGGGAGCACTCAACATGACTTCAGAGGGATAGTCCAGCGTTTGCCCTCCCTTCTCACGTGGGAAGCAGGGAAAGGGAAGCAAGTTATGAGATGACGTTTCACTTCACTATTTTCCATATGCCTGCATTTAACACAGTAAGACCCAAATGCATGCCTAAAATCTCCAGGCACAACTGCGATGTAAATAATTAGCATAACAGTGCAGATTACAGACAGTGCTTTAGGCTGTACTCAGCTTATATGGCAGATGTGAATTTTTCATAAGATCGTATCAATTCTGCCTGTTTATAACATCCTTTCCTCCTTTTTATTTTTTTTTTCTTTTTCTGAAAAGGTAGGATCGTCTCATTTTCAATCATCATCAATTTTTGAAGGATTTTATACTACCTCTAGTCATGACTCATAAGAGTGGGAAACAAATTACTCCTCCTCCAAGAATAAACAGTGATGGTTCAAAATGCCTTTGGTTTCTGTCTTCTGAACTGTCTGATTCTCAATCAATTGGAGGATATAAGAACATATTTACTCTGAAGAATAACAGATGTTTTCATCTTAAGTTAAATTTAAACTGAGCATCAATCTCCCAGAGAGAAATGAGGTAACACAGGATCCCTTTCAGTCTTTTAAATATGCTGAACTAAATCCTGAATAAAACAGCTCAGAGCTGAGATTTGGATATACTATGCCAGTTTAACTAAATCCATTTCACTATTGTTAAGAAAACTTTCCTGTCTGACCATTCAGGATCACTCTGGGAGTCACACCTCACCACCCCAGACTTTCACTGTTAGGACTGAAGCCCTTCAGAGTCCAAGAACAGCCCAATTTCATATTCCTGAAGTATTACAGTCAGGAATTTTCTAGCAAGGGCTATCAGAGACAAAACCATCTGACCCCAAAAACTTCCCAGAAAGCTTACTTTCTGGGTTCTTGTCTAGCAGTTTTCTACTTCAGAGCACTTTGTGAAAGCACCCTGTAATATCCTTATTCCTACTGCCAGGGCAACAGGGGCACAAACTGACAAAGGTTACCTGGACAAGACTTTCTGCTCTAGGATAAATTTTGCATGGCTCACACAGCACAAACAGAAACAGCAACAGGGTGGAGGGTGGGGAAGGTGTGGAAGGTGAGCAAAGGTCCGTGTACCACATTCCCTGTACCAGTTGAGGAAGCAGCAAACCTTGGTGTGGAAAGTCAGACTTCGGAGATCTATTTTCTGGGCTTTGTTCAGCACTTGGACCCTGGGTGTAATGTTCCTTCCTCACTTTCCCTCCAGTTCACTTCTGCTCAGCCTGTGATCTCTTCAGGCTGGGGCAGTCTCTCCTGAAGACCCCTACAGGATAATCCAACGCTCCTCAAGGTGAGGAAAGCTGCTCCACTTCCCACGTGGACAAGCCTCCCACTCGGACAAGCCTTGATTCGGCAAGTGTCCAGACCAACCCAAGACACTTTGTCCAAACTAGCAGAATTAAGAAGGTGTGTTGGGACCTTTCAGGCACTGGATTTATCACAAAACCGAGTTGTTGTTGAAATCTGACGAGTTTCACTGAGAGCTGTATAAATTCTGTGACTACTCGTCTTCCAATGCAGTACTGAGCTTAAGCCAGTGTTCAATAAACTTGTGAGGAAAGGCCTTTGCTGAATTAAAGCTGGCAGCACACTGCTGATGTCCCCAGACTGTTTCCTTCCTTGTGGGACTGGCAGGTCTCCCACAGCCTTCTGCTTGGCTGACCCAGCTCCCTGGAGCACTTTACCCCTATCACCGTCAGGTGATGGATGGCTAACAATAGACTCAGAGCAGGTGTTCTGAGCACCAGGAGATGTACAGGATTGAAACAGTGAGTCAGTCGATGCAGAAAACATCATGAGGGCCTAGACACAGAGACTTGTCCTACAGGCCCATGTTCCTACAGCAGCAGCAGCAATATATATTTCCTGGCCAGCAGCATGGTGATCACCCGGCAAAAAGCAGTGTCCTCTGCTTCTTCTGAGATTCCAGCACCTGGTAGAACAAATACAGCCCCAGAAAGAGAAAGAAGGTATCCACCCAGGTTTTTGGCTGTGGGACACGGGAAGGGATATTCCCAGAGGCAGAGACAGCAAGCAAGAAAGTCTTTGGGAGGTATAACCAGACCAGTGAACTGCTCTGTCTAGTGGTTGAACTGCAGGAGGAGGTGAGCAGACTAAGAAGTATTCAGGAGTCTGAGAGGGAGATGGATCAATGGAGCCATACTCTGGCACCTTAATCCCCACAGTAATGGGGGGAGCCTTCGGAAGAAACGGGCAAGTCCAGGATATCGATACCTTACTCTGGAACTGGTGAGTCTGCTAAAACTTTGGGCTTTTAAACCATGGAAGAGCCTTGGAGACAAAAGTGTGCTGCGGCCTGATGGGATCCACTTGTCCTGATGGGGAAATCATGTTTTGGGTGTAAGCTGGTGGGCCTGACCAAGAAAGCTTGAAACTAGAATACATGAGGGAAGAGGATCCTAACTGGATTGCAATAGGTAAGCCAAGAGTTGTCATGGCATTATCTGAGGGTGGAAACATTAGGGATAACATTTACACTGTTCATAGGATCACAAAGGGCTCAGGAGTGTGTCAGAAATTCTGGTACACCAACACATACAGTGTGAGAAAAAAACAGGATGAAATGGTGGGTTCCCAGAGCAATATCACTGGTGTTAGTGAGAGTGGATGGAATGAATCCCACAATTGGAGTACTGGGATTGCAGTTTGGAGGAGGGTTACAGTTTGTTCAGGAGTGATAGGCAGGGCAGGTGAGCTGGAGATATCGCTCTGTATGTGAGGTTTGCTTGCACAGTTAGTGATGACATGGTAGAGAGGCTTAGGGGAGTGGAAAACAAAGGAGATGTTGTAGGGGGTGTCTCCTACTGATACCCCAGCCAGGACAGGCTAACTCACAGATGAGTCATTCAATAAGCAACTAGGAGAAATTCCTGGATCAGTAGCCCTTGTCCTTATGAAAGATTTCAACTTACCATCCACTGGAAATACCATGCTGCTGTGATGAACGGGTCTTGGAAATTCTTGAAGTTTGTAGGAGATCGTTTCTTGTCACAAGTACTCAGTGAGCCAACAAGGAAAGATGCCCTCTGGATTTTCTATTTGCGAATAGAGAAGGACTCATGAGGGATCTGATGGTAAGTGGCTGTCTTGACCACAATAATAGTAAAAGGGTTGAGTTGAAAATTTTCACTGCAATGAGAAAAAAGACCACTGGAGTAGTTACCCTGGACTTCAGGAGATCAAACTTTAAGCTACTCAGGGCATTATTTAGCAGAGTACCTTGCTTTTGAGAACTTAGGAGTCCATGAGTGATGGTCAGTCTTTAAGAATCACCTCTTTAGAAGCACAAGAGTAGTCAATTCCTCTGTGTTGTAACTCAAGAAAGAGGTGCAGAAGACCATCTTGGCTGAACAAGGAACTCCTCATGGAGCTCAAGAGGAAAAAGGAATTGTACCATCTCTGGAAGCAAGGTCAAGCTTTGCAGGAGGATTACAGATCTGTGGTTGGTATATGCAGGGAAAATTTGTCAGGCAGTTGAACGAGATGATCGTTGTAGGCCCTTCCAACTGAAATATCCTACTGTATGTTAGAAAAATTCCCACAAAAGTGGAGAATGTCAAACCTCCTGGCCATGTCTGTGCCTCATCCTGCATAAAGGGTGAGCATTTCTCTTTATTCACTATCAGCAGATGAAGGGAGTTTGGAGCCAAGGACTCTAGGACCTGTTTCAAGGAATCACTTTCTGAAGCCACATCCCAAGTTTACTCATGTTTCCACTATTCACAACGTCGTGAGACAAGACCCTGTGTCTTAACAATGTATAAATAAAAACTGAACCGTAATACTTGCTCCTGGATGACTTTTATGGATACAAATACCTGGTCCGACACCACAGGACTCACAACTTGTCCTATGGACCACAACAAATGTCCTTGTGTCTAGAAAGACCTCCTGACTTCAAGTCAAGAGTTGTTTACCTGTGACATGCCTCACTTTTTATTCTCTTTGCCACCCTCCAGGCAGTGAGCCTGGGATAATGTCACACAGCTCAGGTAACCAGCAGCCAGGATGCAAGCGGCTGACTGAACACCCACACTCACAAAATGATTTGTCCATATCATTTAGCAAATAAATTAATCCAGCAAACAAACAAGGCAGGTTCATTCCTGCAGAAGGAACACATCAGGCCTAATTTGCCAGTAACATTATTTCTGAAGCCCACCCCTCCAAAACCTACAGAAAAACTGACAATCTGCTTCAGATTCAAGGTAGGCAGAACATTTTACTCCTACTATTGTCTCAACATTTCATGTGCTTCCTAAATTTTGTATGTAGATTGGGAAAAGCTGAAAGATACGGCTGGGAACTGTTGTGTTTCAGTTCAGTTGGTTTTTGCAAGTGTTTTCTGTGCTAATACCATTAAGAGCAGACATTGAGGCAACACGGAGGTCCTATACTAGCAGCATTGATTTCAGAGCAGGAAATTCAACCTTACACTGATTGGGTGACCCATACACACTTATTCCTAGCAGGAAACAAAGCCTAAAACAACCACCACTCTGAAGCAAGCAGATAGAGCATTGGGCAGTCGGCAACCCTGAGTCGCCAGGGCTTTGCAAGGACTACAACAATTTTTATTTCAGAAATACTGTGAGCAAGAGGCCAATTTGTGACCTATTCTTCCTTTCCTTTCACAAATAATTCCAGCTACTATTCTGCACAGCAACCGTGCATCAATCTTTGCCTTTCCCACTCTGAGATCTCTTTGCTTTTGATTACTGGTGCTCTGCATCTAGGATTACTTCCACAGTTCAGGTTGGGATAGTTTCCATCACTGATGCAAATCTTCCTGTTGTCAGCATTTCTTCCTGGGTATGCCTAGGTGTTGTTAGGAAGGGAATGGTCAAAATTTGGACCCAAGACTTTAGCACAAGGTGATCACGTTGCTTTGCTACAGTGAGCTCCTAGTTTGGCTCCATAATTCTGCATCCCCAGTAAGCCTGGGAAATAACCAGCTTGGCAGTCAATGCAGAGCAAGTCAGCAAGACGAGGAAGCACAGTTCCCAATGCAATATCCTGAGTGCAGTAGGGGATTTACTCTCGTCAGTCACAGCTTGGGTTTCTGTCACCACAGGCTCCTCAAAACAGTGGTGTGAAGAGGTATGTGAACATCAACAGGTCAGAGCGGAGGAAACAGTGGGTGCACACATCGTCTGCAGTGCCTTGGAAAATTTCTGTGGCCCCATGCACAGTATGAGGATTTGCAAGGAATTTGGGGACTGACGTGCTCCTGAAAATCTTGTCAGTTCCACTGAGGGATTGGTTACATAATTCAGATAAATGCCAAGCTCCCTTCTCTGTATTTTCAGGATTAAGTGTGTCTGTTCAGTCACAACAATTTTTTCTAAATTTTTCCTTCAACCTAATTGTTTCAAGTGAAGAAATCACTTGCTATCAAAGCAAAATATCTTATTCTACCAGTGAAAGTATTATTTCATTTTTCCACTTTCCAAAAGTTTTCCCTTTTTTATGGCTTTAAAATCTGCCATCTTTGGGGGAAAATATTTCACACAGCATTAGAAGGAACACTAGTGATTTCCTAACTGCGCTTAACCATGCTAGGGTAAGATGAAAATTTTCATCACCAAAAATTGTACTTCTTGTGAGGTAGGCTGGAGATACTCTGTTTTAGATTAAGTATCTGGGAGGACAATAAATAAATAACTGGTACAGCTTTATTGCAGTCACTGTGCAGTTACAAAAAGTATCACAGCTTCTTTAGTAAAACCAGGGTGCAAAGTTGCCTGTGAATGGCACATTCTGGGCAGTTTTCAGCATGAAAAATTAACATCTCTGGTTTGCGGAGTCTCCCTGGAGAGTCTGTGATGGAAATGCCCATCCCAGATGGAATTCCCATGTGCTATGGACGTGCTGCACCTGGCCCTCAGCCACAGGAAAATGGACTTTGCTGCTATGCAGCTGTGTGAACTTGCCCTTACTTGAAAGTGCAGCAAGAAGTTCTCATGGCAACATGCATTCTGTTTGACAGTAGAAAGGATGCGTGGAGTTGTTTTCTTGGAAGAAAATCATATAATAGGTCAAATGACTGAACTAATGGAACCTCTCTGTGGATGGGTTCTGCACGACACACTGTGCTCTCATCAGAGACCAACAGTGCCACGCAGGTAGGGGTTCCCAGTGTCTGAAGGGACACAGCATGATCTCCACTATCCTCTCCCTCACAGTGCTACCCCTCATAAACAAGCATTTAAATTATACTTCAATTATACTTCACAGCACCCAAATGCTTTTCTGACTGGGATCATAATGAAGCAGCACCTCCTGGAGCATAACAACATCCCAGTCCACACATTTTCAGCACATTCCTTATGGGCGCATCAGGCTGCTGTAGCACTGGCTAGCTACAAGCTCAGCCCTGAGACCTCACCAAGAAGGCAATTCTCTTCCTAGAGAGGTCAGCTTCTACCTCCACGCCTTCCATGCTATGGCAAAACAAACTCCAAATTAATAGATAAAAATAATGTATTTTTTTAAAAAAAAGTATGACTAATGTTTTCAGGATTTTTTTTTTTAAGTATCTTTGGAAACCATGAGAAAGTTGCCTTGGCAACATTGTTTTCCATTCCTCTTTTGCTCACTGTTTTCTTGTGTGCCTATTGCTCTGGCTTACATTTCTGACAGTACACACAAGAAATGCAGCTCTGGGAAGAAAATCAGTATTCAGCCAAATAAAGGTCTTTCTTTCCTCTCACACCATCAGGATGGAACAGTCTCATGTATGATTAACAGTAGTCAATTAAAAAAGCTAATTTAGAAATTTTCAGGACTGAGAAGACTTATTATTCATTAAAATTTTTTTTCAATATCTTCTGTAGGACATACAACTCAGATAACGTGGGAGGGGCAAGTACTGCTCTGAGCCTTTTTTCAGCTGAATATGAGTCCAAAAGGAGCTATTACCTCCATGTAAATGACAATTTTCATTAAGCAAACAAAAAGTAATGTAGCAGCTACAAGGTAACTGGGATATAATTCAGGTTGACAGCTTTGAGATCCCTTTCCCTTTGGTTAGATCTCAATGAATGTGGCAAATGGATTCAAGAGATGGGAGCTTACAAGCAGTCAGATGAACAGGAAAAAACTCTCTATGCTCTTTATCTTCCCCACACCAAAAACTATACTAAAAATGTAAAGTAGTGTTTAGAAAGACCAAAAATCCTCTTCAAATTTTTTGAACTTTATATATCATGAAAAAGTGGTATTATCATCCATAAAAGCAAAAAATAAAACTTAAATGTAACTGTTGTAGTTCTCAAATTAAAACCCAGTCTCTGCACAGTGTTGCCTTCTGCATTGCACTTCGTGGGATGCATTGACTTCCATCTAATTCGAAATTGCCATTTATGACCACAACACTACATCATTACCTTTTAGTGTAGTATATTTCAGTTAAAAGTTAACACTTCATCTCCTTCCGAACAACTCTCTCAACTGCAAGTTTATAATCCGCTCACCCTGCGAGGCGAGGTGCAGGGGAGCTTCAAGAGGACGGATCTCAGCACCACAAATGCTGTGTCCCTTCCGTGACTCCAGCCAAACCACCTGAGCTTCACAATATGGAGGCAAACTCTTTGCACAAAGCTTACAGCCGCTCAGATCCTCCGTGCTCATATGTGACCTGGCAGTTGAAATGTCTGCCAGATTCATATCTTTCCAAGCCAGGATACAGATTGCTTTTTACAACTTGAATGCTTTATCCCTCTCCCCTTGACGCAGCCCACATTTAGGAGTTCAAAAACATTTATTGCTCTCTGTAACTAGTCACCAAGAGGCAACTGACAGCGTGTTGACATAATTTTGCCAGAATTAAAACCTTTAGATTTTCTGAGAAAACACTTAAAACCTTAGTTATTGCTTAGAGATTAACCATACAGCCAAATATCCCAGGGTTTCATATATCTAAAACTCTATTTTATACAAAGTTTAAGGTGTTGAGTTTCTTTGCCTTGAAATTTTCCAATACCTTCATGTGACCTTGCCTCAGGGAAAGAAAAAGAAGCAGAAAGTTAATTCAAAACAGTCTCAGTCAGCACAGATATGTTCGTTTCCCTGCTTCCTTTAGCACTGACATATGTGGAAAAGTTCTCCATCAGAGCAAATAGAGTCATCACAGGATCTCATTTGCAATGTATGGCTCCAGACTTACTGTAGTAGCTATCGAGAGTAGATCATCTGACTGTTTCTGTCTGAAGAGAGAAAGCTAGTGCTTTTCTTGTGATGGACTTTATTATTACAGCAGCAATTTGCAGTCCAAGGTGGTGAAAGATTGCTGGAGGTCTGTAGCCCAACTCCCACCTGAGGCCAGCAATACTTCTCTTGCATTACTTGGGTCCCACCAACTACTTAATGAGAAATTCCCCTCGGAGATAAACACAGGCCCTAGGTTAAACTCTGACAACATTAAGGCCAACAGAATATCCATGTGCCTTCAAGAGAGGCAGGATTTTGCATATTATATGGCATATCTAGGACAGGTCAAACTAGCAAGACACGACCTTAGTCAGACCAACAACAAGAATGGGACAGAGGGGCAGCGACCATAAGGATGCACATCTAGGTGAGCAAGAGCAAATTCAGAACATGATGAAAAATGTGTGAAATGTGGGATGTTAAGAAAAAAGGTGGTGCTGGACAGAAAAAATACATGGACCCTGATTCCTGGTTTCACTTTAAGGTTGCTGTGCCTCATCCTCTGAGGGACACCACCTTTGACAGCTTTTAAAAGAGAACTTGCAACAACATATCACCCTCATTTTTCAGACAATGCAGACGATGATCATCCTGAGAAATTACTGTTGATCAAAAGGCCACCCAGCACTCATTTCTCCTACTGGGGTATGGATGTTCCATTCCCAAGAGCCATTGGGCTGGTGGGTTACCAGAAGACTTGTGAATACACTTAAAATTTCTACCTCATCACTCCTGCTGCTCAGATTAATTGGCACTTTTGGAGTTGGTTGCCAGAAGAGTTTTGTTGTCCCTGCTTCACTGTTAGCACTGCCTTCCTTACACTTCTAAATGACAACTCAATTACGCTTTCAAATTAAAACTCAAAAATGGTTTAAACACATCTTGAGCAACAGTGGTGGTTTAGCTTTCAATTAACATTCCTCACTACCCCAAAGCTGGCAGGGAGTTTGCAGAGTGTCTTTGGTCTTTGGAGTGAGACCCTGTGTTTTATTTGCAAAATATCTGTGGATACTTCTGGTTGACTTTGCAAAGCTCAGGTAGATGTGAATGACTCAGAAGCTTTTCAGCCCACTGAGGAACCCCACGGGTCACAAATGAAACAGGCATAGTGGGATATCAGAGGTGCCTACCTTGCCACAGTCAAGTATTAAGTGATTTGCACTGAAAAATTGAGTCTTCAGTTACATGGTGTTTTGCAAAAAAAGGTCTGGTTTTCAGCTAAACACATCAAGTCTTCAACCAAAGCCAAAGTCTGATATCTGAAAGCTAAATGGAGAAACAAAAATCGGTAATAAACCATTGAGACTTGTTTTGGACAGATCGTACTATGACTTCATATTAAAACAACACCCTCTGAATCCCAAGAGGAAGGCAGTTTGAAGGGCTTGTCCACTCAGAGTGTAACAGGTTGTGAGGTTTTATACCTCTTCATCAGGTTTTTCTGCTTGAACAGGGCTTCCAGTTCCAGTTGTATCCACTAAGGAACCTTATGTGAGAAAGTAGTATCCTTTGTGGTGAGACTTTTCATACATTCAAAGGCACCCACATGATCTACCACGCACTTCTTTCCACCTTCTTCCTCTGAAGGTGAAGACACCATTTTTGGTCCCTGACAAGGTAATCATCATGGCACTGGAAGACTCATCTTTTCCTCATCAGCAAATCAACTTTATCACCAGCCTTCTGGATATCCATTACTTTTTTTGCACTTTTACCTCAAGATCTTTGGTGACTTCAGTGACAACACTCCCAGAGTGTTGAAAAGTCCTCCCTGACAGCATCTGCAGGACTGGCAAACTTGTGTGTTCACAAGCAGAACCAAAGTCTGAGGAGAGCTGAGAACCCATCATACTATCTTGGATGTTTCCAGAATTAACAGAGGTGTTGGAGACTTTCCCATAGATATTTCTGTTCCTGTTCATCTTCAGGACTCATTAATTCTAGTTCTTTAAGAATCAAATTACAATAGTGCCCCAAAGCACTGAAAAATACATGTGTATGGAGCACTTTTCCCCCCTTATTTCTCCACCATTCCCAGGAGCACAATATTAAACAGAGGGTGTGAAAATGAGATTAGGCTGCTCACTTGAGGAACCAAAAGCCACAGTGATCTGCAAACTGCCCTTTACAAATTAGGAGTTGTCATTGTGTCTCTCAGTCAGTTCCGATCTGCTTGCCCTGAGTGTGAACAGCCATTTCAATTAATTTCCCAGCTTGTGCAGCAGATAAAAACCCTAAATCAAAGCAAATGACTCTAAGCTCTTTGTATTGAATGTCTTTGCAACTTGATGGACCACAGCAAGAACTGAACTGACTTGGGAATACAACTAGAACGAAAAATTAGCTTTTTTGTGGTGGGATTTATTATACCATTTAGGTTGTTCCCAGTTTAGGTTGAAAAATTATTTATTAGTTATGCAGTCATTTAGTCACTGTGATCAGAAACTGAGACAACTTAAAGCTTCTTAAAAGTCACATTTACCTTTTATAAGCTTAATTCTACATCCTCTGATATCAGTGTTGCTCACTGCGCTATAACAGGACATCTCGTTGTGCTGCTGCTTCTCCTGCAGGGGGAAAGAGCAGTCCCAGCCCATGCAAGTACCATGTTGACACGAAAGACTGGTCCCTGGCTCATTAAGCAGCCCATTACTGAAAAGGAAAAGGTGTTTCCTTGCCTCCACTGCCTCCACAGCAGCATGGATTAGTCACAGCCCCTACCACCCATTAGAACAGCAAAAAATCCCAGGACATTACAGAGTTACAGAATTACAGAATGGGTCAGGACAGAAGGGACAACAGTGGGTCATCTGGTCCAACCTCCTTTCTCAAGCAGGGTCATCCCAGAGCACACAGCACAGGATTGCGTCCAGATGGTTCTGGAATATCTCCAGTACGGGAGACTCCACAACCTCTCTGGGAAACCTGTTCCAGTGTGTGGTCACTGCACAGTAAAGAAGTTCTCCTTCGTGTTCAAGTGAAACTATCAGTAAGGAAAAATTCCCACTGGATAGCACAGCAGATGCTGTAGGTTAAGTTCCGGGACCACATTTTCAACCTTTCTAGCAAAGCAGTCCAAGTTTTGTATTTTCAAGTGCTTACAGCTCATTCTGTGAGAAGAAGAATGTGAGGAAGGTGAAAATGGAGAAAAGGCATGGATTGATCAAAAGATGTTTTATTTTGGAATGTTTGAAACATATTCAGCTTAAACAGAAATGCAGGATCAAGCAGTAAGCTTTCTGTATGTTTTACACTAATATTAATGAAATCACTAACATTTTTCATTCACCGTTACAGAATTGACTCCAAATTTCGCCAAGGAGCAACATCTTGTCTAGATCATTGGATCCTAAAACTGCATATGCAGTGTTTGGATACACAATTCAAGACTTTGAGCTGTCAGGTTTGGTGCTAACCTGTTTCAGAATAAATCTGAAATTCAATAGCTGCAGAAAGAGAATAAGAACTTCTGGAGAAGTCAACAGTCAGCACCCTATCCATGGTGGTGGCCAAGCAGCACATGGTTTGGAAAAGCATTGCAAGTTGCACTTTAGCAGCCCATGAAGAGGCAGAGGAGACATCCAGTATCTACACAAAGGGCAGTTACAGCACAAGGAGCAACTCTCTTGGAATACAACGCAACAGGGAGCAATAGTGGAAAGACGCAGCCCAGCAGGTTCAGGCTGGGCCTTCAGGGTAACGTCTTCCTGGGATCTGGGTCACCAGAGAGATTGGATATGGAGAATCTCCACCCCTGGAGATTTTGTTGCCAAGTTGTGACAAAGCTGCAGCCAACCTGATCTATTGTTGGTGACAGGAGGTTAGGTTGTGGATCTCCAGCAGTCCTTCCCTCCAACACTGCTGGGAATCTATAAAACATGGTAAAAATGCCTTTCCTTTGCACCCCACACACCATCTAGCAACCTGCAATTTCAGCACATCCTGAGTCACGGGATTTTGTATGCTATTACTACACCCTGAGCACCACGAGATAATCAGAGATGGCAAACTCAAGATAAACACCATAGGGAAAAAAAACCCCACCAGTTCAAAGACTAGAGAGGGCTGTTATAAAATTGAGAACAGGTTTCCAAAATTATTTTAAACAGTGAGATTTTGTGCTTCTTAAAGTCTTTTCTGAAAGAAGTGGATGCTTTGTTTAATTGGAAATAGGAAACCAACAAAGCTTACCCTTAAATATATTTAAAAGCTTTGTAAATGGATTATCTGAGCACAGCAGGCATCATGCTTTTGGTAAGTGCAAGATGATATAAGCCTCAGGGAACTTTTGAAGATAGTTCATTCAATAATTCATTCACTTCCTTCTAATACTGTGTTGAAGAAATGTTAAACACTGGCTCTGCTTTAATAAATGAATGATCACTCAAAATGCGGTTTCCTCACAGGATTAATTCAATTTGTCCTCTTCCTCAAAGTAACCCTTTACAAGGCAATATCAGGAAAAAGGCTCAGGAGCAAAGGACCATGCATTCACTAGGTAACTTATTACCACACTAACACTAGTTCTTTATGACATACAGATACTGAATTTGAAGTGCTGATATTGCAGATGGTGACACATTTTCATGTTTTGGCACAGCATCTGAAGCTCTCTTCTAGACCTGATTATTTGATACAGGCTGCTTCCTGCATAGGAGAGGAGGCTCTCAAAACTCTTTCATGATTTTATTTTGGGAACTGCTTGAGTAATCCTAGGCAAAATTCAAGAGAATTATATTGGCTGCAGGAACACAGGAATCTGAGTACATGACACTCCATTGTGTCCCACATTACTGCTCTGGGAAATGGTGTGGTGTGTACATAAGAGCTGGAGAAGGGTATGTGCAAATGTCCTGCAAAATACCATAAAAAAAGATAAGACTGATACTTAGTAGGTAAAGTATTTCCAGAATATCTCTCATGAGTGACACAAAAAAAAAATTCAAAACACAAGCCTACTTTGATCCCTTTGAAATGAGAGGAGAAATTAAATAAACCAATCCAAATTATTAAATAATCTGAAAGTCCTTCTTTCTTTATGGGGGACAAGCCCCAATTTTCAAGCAGATTAGAGAAGCGCTCATTTTATACAGCAAGGTTCAAAATCTGGGATTTTTCTGGGATTAACTGTTTTGAAAAAGTTGTGCTTTTGATCATTTGTTTAATTGTTGCCAAAAAAAAGCAGCACTTAAAAGAAACCGCTAAGACTCAAATTTGTGAGTTTTAGAAATCAGGCATTCTTTAATCTGTGCCAGGTGCACTGGTCATCATTTCACCCAAGTGCACACCGAGGTGTCTTCACTCCAGCTCATCTGTTCGCATTACAGGATTATTCATTTTGCATTCCCTGCATTCCTGTTACGTATTCACGGCATTTCTCAACACTTACTAGCATATATGCCTATCCTCATAAGGTCTCTGAGGGTCTTCATCAAGGGTCCTCGGTGGTCTTCTCTGTCTGGAGCCCCCAAAGTTCTAAGTGACCACCCTGTGAACTTCTTCAAGACAATGTACCTGGTTATAGAGTAACTGGGTTGTACCTGGCTGACTGCCTCAGTTCCCCCCAGTTCATTGATTCTTTAAATCACTTGGCTCAGCTATATGTAGTTTCTGTGCTGCAAATACTGTCAGTTCTTGCTGCACCTCTAAACCCTGATGTCAATTCCCCCTTTTTCTTGAGACTTGGTCATCAGGACCAAGTCTCAGTATTCATAGCATATTTTAAACCATAAGCATAGCTAGAGCATTGAATCGTAATACAAGCTATTATACAAACACAAATGATAACTGCAATCACCACAAACACTTGTTTTAGCCAATTCCAGTTTGGTAGCCATGAAGTGAGTCTGTTCCAAATATTTTCAAATCCCAAAGAGATATTATCAAGGGTTACTTGATATAAGGTTTGGGTATGTTTCCAAATTCCGTCAAGATCCGTGGCAATTCTTCCATTTTGATCCACGTAAGTACAACAACTGGTACTAACAACAGGGCAAACACCTCCTTCTGAGGCGAGCAAAACATCGAGGACCATTCTGTTCTGTACAACTACATGAGACAAACCATGGACTTCTTGTAAGGCTGCGATAGCATCTAAGATCTGATTTTCAATCTGTTCAATAGTGGCTGAGATACCAACAATTGCCTTTTCTAATTTACTTACTCCTAGAGATGGAACGAGCCATCTAACAGTACAGCCGTGGGATGTTCAACAAGGGGAGTATTAGGTCTTTTTTTTCCTCTTTATGTGAGTTCTTACCCACCTGCCTTGTTCACTAATCTGATTGAGTATTGTCATATTTGGGACTAAGGCTTCAAGAGCACAGGCCCTGTCCTTATCAAAGGGTAAACCTTTCCATGCTTCATTTTCACATATCCAATACCATCCTGAACCACATGGAGGAGTCATTCTAAAGGGTGCTTTTACCAGTTCCTGTACAAATTCTGTAAAAATTAATCTTGTCCTGGACTTAGTTCTTGTCCTGGACTTAGTTCTATTACAATATGAAGGGAAAATACATTCTTTTGTCTTTAGCTACTCCTGTGACATTAACAACTATGCAGGGAACTGTATAGTTTTCATGGTTAAGGGATTATGCTGCTTAGAGCTATGGGCATGTAACTTTTATTGGTCCAGTCCCACCGATCAGATCCTGTCATTGCCAGTGCTCCTGAGAGTGTGTATGTCGTATGGTTCTGGGGCTTAAAAACCTCACTGAGACTTGTTTTGTTCGTCAGGATACCAATCAAAGGCCAGCCCTCGTTACTGCTGGTTGGCATTTGAGGACAAATCCAGCAATCGTTTTTCATAAGACTGTTGGAAATGCTTTGCGTCAATATTAAGTGGGTGTTCTGATTCCAACCCCGAGCATTGTAACAGGCTACCAAAATGGAAATAGATAAGGTGAGAATTACCATCCTGTGTTCTTGCTGATTTTTGATTTTCATGGTCCAGTCTGTCCAGCTTTCCAATCAAATGGAGCTTTCTTAATTTGAGAACAATGTATCCAAGGTCCTTTGTCCACAGCCCTAACTGCTGTGAATGTGGTCAGCAAAACCTGGAAAGGTCCTTTGCACTTTGCTTGCAGAGGTTTGGAGTCCCACCACTTGACATAGATCCAAGTGCTGGGCAGGAATGGATGAGCTGGAGCATCCAATCCCACAGGTTGAGATGTCACCACGAATCTCTGGAGCTCCTGCAGGGTAGATCTTAAAGTTATCAAATAATTATTAAGACCAATTTTTCCTTTAACCATGTATATCTCCCAGAATGTGGGGAGTTTGATAAGGCCGATGATGATGATGATGATGATGATGATGATGATGATGACCATACATCAGTTCGTAAGGGCTTTAGTTGTCTCTTCTCCTAGGTTGGACCAGAGTTCTCAGCAACGCAATAGGTAGGGTTTGCACCCGCACTATTGAGGTTTCCTGACAAACTTATCTGTAATTTAAGGGTATAATTCACCCGTTCAACTTTACCACTTGACTGTGGCCTAAAGGATGTATGCAGATCCCAAGCCATCCCTAGCGACTTACTGACTTTGTGTACCACTGCTGCAACAAAACGTGATCCCCTGTCTGATGACATTCCAAGAGGAATTCCAAACCTAGGAAAAATGTGGTTTAAGAGAACTTTCACTACTTCTCTTGCTTTATTGATGTGGCAGGGATGGGTTTCTGGCCAGCACTAGTATGTATCGATATCCTTCTTTCTGGGGTAGCTCAGTAAAGTCTATTTGCCAATAGCTTCCAGGAAGATTTCCAGCTTTCATGACTTGCAGTGTTAGGGTTCTATCTATGACAAGTTTCGCATCTTCCTGCCACAGCTTGTATAATTTCAGTCATTTTTACAATCATTACTGTTTTCCTAAGATGCTCTAATAAATTTTCTGCTCCCCCAGTGTGTGGTATCATGCTCTCTTTTAACTATTTTTCCCATAATTGGACAGGTGATAGGACTTGACAGTTACCTTTGAGAGATTCAGTTAACTGAAAGTCCTTTTTGTCATACTTTGGGGCAATTTTAGGTAACACTACTTCCTTTTCTGGGATTAATGCCAGAATGCTTTATCTATAAAATGCAGCGGGATCTTACCTTTGTCCCAGACTGGTCCAGGGATCTGAGGTCCTTCCTGAGAAAACCTTGATGCTGGCATGAAGATCCAGAGATCCCTCGGAATCCATGGGAGAGCAGGCAGAGCTGTCCCTTCGTGGTCACCATGGTCACCTAAAAGCAGCACTTAAAAGAAACCTCTAAGACTCAATTAAAGTTAGAGGGTTCTTGTAAATCACAGCCTGTAAATCACTGACCAATAAAAAGTGCTGATTCATATGTAATTAGTGACATAATGCTCCCATTTCTCAATTTCTAGGATTATTTAAGATTATAGGAAAGGCTATTAAGGAATAAGTGTTTTCAGTAAAGTAATGGCCCTATTCCAAGATAATTCAGTATGTGACAAGTGAATTTCCAACACCAGAAAAAAAAACATGGGTTAAGGAAATTCCTTAATAATTATTTCAATGCCACAGAGTTTTTGCTGTGCACTAAGGAAAGCTCCAAGAAGTCTCAATGTCAGGCTGCGACACAACACTTTGGTGAAAAGACACCATTTTCCTATTTGTTTTGTCTGTCCTTTCTAACACCTGAACTTAGAGGGGTGATCCAAGGACAGTGGATTCCACAACAGTTTGCTTTGCTGAGTTTGGCATACCATTAATTAAAAAACAATATAATTCAAATAAATTCAGTGGTTAGAACTGTCCACACAAAAGCAAGAAATCTGATCATTAAGGCCACATTATCCTGTTTCTAGTGACAAATCCCAAATAAACTGGTCCTACTGTGACTTTCCCTTTTTACCCCACAGGGCATAAATAAAGCTTTGTGGTCTGAATCAAGAGGAAGTGTAGCTTTGTAGAACCATAGAACGGCTTGATTAGGAAGGGACCTTAAAGACTGTCTAGTTCTAACCCCCCTGCCATGGGCAGGGACACCTTGCACTAGACCAGGTTACTTACAGCCCTGTCCAAGCTGGCTGGGAACACTTGAAAGGATGGGGCATCCACAGCTGCACTGGGCAGCCTGTGCCAGTGCCTCACCAGCCTCACAGTGAAGAATCTTCCTCCTAACATCTAATCTAAACCTGTCCTCTTCCAGTTTAAAGCCATTCCCCCTTGTCCTACAGGATCTTGCCTTTAACGCAAGCAGGTACAACTTAACCTCTTCTCCTTTAGCATTAGTCCCTGCTCAGGAATTTCAGCCGTGCTCAGATATTCAGTGATCAGCTGCAATCACAGAAACAGAAACTGTGGACACAGTGAATGATAAATCAGCAATTGCAATGGATGCTCCTAGAAACGTGGATGCACCAGAAAACATGGGCTGTGCAAAGTGGTCCCCACCCCTACTAGATAGAGGTATTATACCAGAAGACATTGGATACTAATGCACTCTTTCATCAGGCTAAATGTCCTTTTGCCAACAGAAACTGCTGCTGACTTCTTTTTTTTCTTCCCTCCCATCCCCCTTCCCCCACAACACACCCTGGCAGTTTTAGTTTGTACAGTCAGAGAAACCGGAAAATCTACAATGTTTGGCACCCTAAAACTACCTGGCACGTCTTGCTGGAGTCAGACAGAGCTGTTGCGAGCCCAGTATTTGTTATCAGGGTAACTATTGGTGGCCCACGTTGCATTACTTTTTCCTGAAGTACACATGAGTTTCCTGAGAATTTAGAAGAAAAGAAGTGCTCCTATTTCCTGTGTATGCCTCTGTCTTCTCAATCACTGATTTGTGCTAGTTCAAATCCTGGAGCACTGCATCTCTAAATGTGTCCAGATGCACTGAGGAGGGGAAAATCATAGGAAACCTTCTTCCCATGATTTGGATAAAGCTATAATAACACATACTAGCAAGAAAAATCTAGTAAGTTTACCAAAAGGCATAGATCTGGGAAATACTCCAGCTAGTTCATTGAAGATGTATGCTTGTGTTCAGAGACAGCAGCATGACAAAGCACCAGGCTAAATGTAGTATCTGAGAGAGAAAAATCTTACAGTAAAAAGACAAAGAAATCCATGCCAGCAAAATACAGCCATTAAACCATGCCCATGCATTGCCAGGGACAGGACACAGCATCTTTCATCTCCCACTGAACTTTTCACCAGTCGGTGGAAGGAAAGCCTCCCTGGCTGAAGAAAGACCATGGCTTCTGTCTTCCAGTGGCAGCCCAAGGCAACTCGCCTGCCGAGCTTCCCTCCAGCAGAGGGGAGTGCAGCCTGTACAGCAGGAGCTGTCAGAAACTCGAGGAAAAGGGCTTGACATTTTCACCAAGCCTGAAATGATGATTTCATCTTGCACAAATCTTAATTAAAATCACTGTATTCTTTCTCATTTAACTCAAACCTGTAAGCAAAGTAGTCTGAGGTTAACCAGCATTCAGAGGTAATGAAGTTTGGAGAGAGGCTGGTGATAAATGAGAATATTGCTACAGATCAGTTCCCTGCTTACAGAGATTTACAAAGAACTGGTCACGTTTTGTTTACTGTGCCAAGTGAATACTTGGAAAATGTGTTTGCAAACTTGTTTGCTGGGTCAGACCCACAGTTCACAGTATCTCTGCCCATTTTATTTTCTCTATAGTATCTGCTCTCTACTCTTTCACTTGCACAAATGTGTAAGTTAGTTAACAAATGTGTTAGTGAGTTTTTATGTGTGAACTGTAATGGATTCACCTTTTCATGTGTGAACTGTAATGGATTCACCTTTTCCTCTTGATACTGCTGAGCATGTTCCAGAACATTTTCACTTCCTCTAAAAAGATACTCTATGCAGCAAAATCTACCTTAACATCCAGCCCTTTGGTATAAGCAGGTAAGCCCATTTGTCACAGTATAGCCTTCAGAGGGAGAAATAATCACATCAGTGTGGTTGAGGTCACTGCTAAAAGTTTTGCAGGAAAAAAGCCAGACGAAACTGAGGGAGTCAGGCACAAAGACACACACTTGCATGATTTTTCTTGCAATTTTCATTTCAAAAATTGATTTTCAAAATACATTTGCTTTAGTATCGAGCTGTATTATCTCGTTATTGCTCTTTCAAGTTCACATTTGCCCATATCAATCACAATAATTGCTGTCATGTAAAGAAAGTCTATGAGAATTATGTCTGCAAAGATTTCACAATTCAGTGCTAGAAAGAGCCCAGACCATTAACAAAGTGTAAGAGTAGTCCAAAATCCAAATGTGTCTTGGAGTGATTGTCTTTGTCCTTGAGTACATTTCATCTGTTAACTCCAAGGGGAACTGGGGAAGCCTTTCCTTTGTGGTAGTGAGATTGTGCTCTCATTTAAAGTCTTTTTTCTAACTACTACACAGCATCATGATTGGTCCTGTCCTGTCCATTTCCTGACCTGGGCTCACCTCTCTGCTTCACTTACTCGGTATAGACTGAGCAAATCAGTTTGTTCCCAAGGGAATGCAGTGTCAGCAGATTTAGACACCAGCTATGGTAACTTCAGTTTCATTTTGCTCTGGAGAACTGGCATCTGATACAGCATATAAACATGTTTGCCAGACTTCTTCACTGATGAGGGTAAGAGGAATTGATAGCTCTCATAAGAATTATATGTCAGAAAGGCAAGGATGTTATTAATATGAAGTAGTAAAAGTAATAAGCCATATGGAACAGCTACCAGAGAGAAATCAGAGTCTATCAACAGAAAAGCAGAAACAGCACAATTTGTTCCTCTTTCCCCAGGCACAGGACTTGATAATAAATTACTATACCGTGAAGATGAGAGATATTTAGATAAGTGTTAAAGCTTTCTTATATCTAGAGCATCTTTTAAGTTAAATTTCCAACACAGTTTAGACCCTTGGCATCCCTCCCACTTCAAAGGACAAATAAAAAAGGCCCCATAAATGAATCTGCAATTCTGTCCATCACTGAGTCACCACCTCCTCTGTGTATTAGATTTTTTTTTTTTAAAGAGAACGTTTATTTTGTCCCATAAATGCACCTGTCTTCACCGTACCACCAAGGTGATATTCCCGTTTTACCAAATGAAAGCTGGAATAGACATTCGGCTCCAGAGGCTGAAACAGGGATTAGGGCTTCCCTTTCAAGTTTTACGGGGAGAAAAAACACATTTGAAGTGGCACAGACTCCCATGCCTTGTCTCCTTTCATTTGATCTCTGTCCGTGATACTTTGATTCACTCTCTTTTCTCAAGCCATTCCAACCTCCCTTCCAACTAACCTGGGTAACCCAGTCTCTACCCATATGCTGTTTTCCCAGCTCTCTCTCCTCACCTTCACCTCAAAGCCAGAACTTCCCCAGCCTATCCCCCCATCTCTATCTCCACCCTCTGCGGTACGGTCTTCCTTTCCTTTCCCTGGGGGCCTGCCAGGAATTCATTCTCCCTGCCACCAGTATCCATGCTCATGATGAGCAACAAGATGTGCAGGGTAGCCACCCTAACCAACCACGCAGTTCCCAGCTTACACATCTGTGGATGTGTTTCTCAGCAGTCAGTACACAGCATACAGGAGGAAAGGGGACAGGAGAGACCCTTCAACTGCCCTGCCTGTACTACAAAGAGGAGCTCATTGCCAGGCCAGGCTTGGACAAGCCACTGTCACTGTCTGTCTTGTTCCAGAAACAGGGATAAACTCCTCCCTGACAGAGGAACGTTGTGCTGTTCAGAGACCGTTGGCTCCAATCACACATCCAGAAGATGACAGGTAAACTAGAGAACCTGAGACCAAAGTCCCTAAACCATAGCCAGGGACAGCCTTGCAGCAGAAACCACTAAATCATCTGGTTTTAACTGCGGCCCATCCAAGGGATTAAAAGGGTAATTGCTTCCCTCGGAGGTAGACAAGTCCCCATCTTTTGAAAGCCCTCCCCCAAACTTTGTTTCTCCCAGACTGGAGAAGTTGCTGGAGTCCACAGTTTCAAACTCAACCTTCATTTTGAAGCAGCTGGTGCTACCACTGAATGATACAGCAACTCCTGTGTGGTTCATTCCTGAGCTCACCAACCACCTCCGTCCTTCTCCCAGTTTTCTCTTTAAACAGTCAAATAACTCACTCAATCTCTGTATGCACCCTGGCTCATCTGCCACCCACCACGAAGAGCAGGGACAGCGTGGGAGGCATTGTTTGGGAAACTTCCCAATCCGACCATTCACGAGATTCTGGCAGTCACATTCCCAAAGCCAGAAACTTTCACTGCTGTGACCGCAGCCCCTTCACAGCGGGCCCCGCTTAACTCCCTGCACACCCCACTCACAGGCAGTCAGACCAGGTTTCCTTGCCAGTTCGACACCAGGGTTCCCTTAGCAGACTCTCAGATGTCTTGTTCCATAGAGCCATTTATTCACGGCACGGTATCACAGAAACAGCCCAAGCTGTTGCCTCCAAGGAGGGCCCCCAACAAAGGAACCTCTGGGCTTTTATACCCTCACAGTTTAACCTGCGGGCCAGTCTCACTCTTCCTCAGTCCTCTGCTCCTGCTCCCCTCTCAGAGTCCATCCACCTTGCTGGCATCACCTGTCTCCTTCGTTATCCAAAAGGTCAACTGTTCCGGCTCCTGCTGTGTCTCTCGCTGTCCATTCCCCTGGCCATCACCTATCTTTGCTCTATTTGTTATCCCAAAAGTTGGCAGTTCACGGCCTCTTGTCTCGGGCTGCCACCCAGAGCTGAATCTGCATCTCAATCTGCATCTCAATCTGCGGTTTGCAAGCAGAGCTCCCTGGACCAGATGTATTCTTCAATAGGCATCCCCCATATCATCACCTGATGCTGAGCCATGGGAGTTTAGCTTGTACCAAGAAACACCACCTTTTAAAAGTCCGATAAATATACAAATGCAAAATTGTCCATGTCAAGCAAAGGGATAAAATAAACACTCTAAGGTTTTTTTTCCCCCTCTCCATCAAATGGGCAAACAGCAAATGCTCACCAGGTTTTCTTTGCAAGTGAAGCAGTTCATAAAACAAATCAAAGCACTTCCCAAATCTCAGCAATAGTGCGGATCATTTCTGAGTAACACATACCATGGAGAGAGCTCTTTGCAGGGGCTGCACCAGCCAAAACAGGATTAGCAAGTGGTAGAAATAAAAGGAAATTTTCACACTTTCACTCTAGCAGTGAAAGCAGTCACTGCTAGAGTAACTCAAAATGTGAAAAGTGCTTTCACTTTAAAAGATACCCAGACTCAGGAAAAAAATATATGGGATGGGATCCTATGCCACCAAAATGCCACCACTTTTGAGGACAAGCATTGAAACTGTTAGATCACATTTCACATTCTTGTTCCAAGTCATTCTGAGGCACATGGAAAATGTTGACTGCAAGCCACCTTGTACTTGGGCTCTTGAGATTGTGTAGAACAAAACAGATTTATTGTCTCAAGTATACCGCAAAATCTGACCGTCACCTGTCCTTGCATGCTACATTGTCATTATTCTTTGGGGGAATTAAAATGGTGACACCAACCAAAACAGAGTTTCCCACGCTTATTTCTGTAAATTCATACAGTGGCACAGCCCCTCTGTGAGCAGCCTGAAAACTCATTGGCAGGAAGGAAAATTCACAGGGTAAAAAGTTATTCTTTCAGCAGATATATAGACCAGACCCATTATGCATCTGTCTGCACTGTGTGTGACCACGTGCTGCTGGGGACAAATTCTAGGGGAGACACCACACAAGCACCTATTCCTTGCCATATTTGCTCAGTATATTTGCTGACAGTGTAGGCCACAGGAATTATTATGCAGCTAAACAACCTTTGACAGATCAACTACGGAAGAGTTTTCTAATTATTTTTTAAGCTTTCTCTCATTTAGATTTTCAGTTTGTGCGGCATCCTCTGGCAGGGAGCTCCACATCCTTTCTATGCAATGGAGGATTCATGCAATAGAGTCCTTTCTTCAGACTTTTGTAATATTCCTTTAAACAATCTTTGAACATTTTTCAGTTACGAGAAGCAGCAGCTACTGTTTCTCTGCTCTCACTCTTATACATGAATATGAAGGACCTGATTACAGCCCTTTCAGTTGTTTTCTTCCCACTCATATTTAAATTCTTCTTAAAGAACATTTACCCATACCTTGGTTCCCAGATCCCTTCCTCCCATCCCTTCACAGCTTCCATGGTATTTTCTGAGACACGGTGCACAAAGCTTCATGCCATGTGCAAGTCTGACACTCATGTGGGGTTCATTCAGCAGGATAACAGTGTTGCCTGGTTTCCCCTGGATATCTTTCCTAATGGTTACTCACACCCCATTTTCCTTTTTGACCACGCTGAGCTGCAAACTGATGTTTTCAGACTGTTATAAGCAGTCTCTCAAACCCTCAGATCCTCTTTGTAAACGGTACATGATGATTTAGAGATAAACAACATATAAGCATATTGAAGGCTCCCCCACATGCATAGATATAATTTTGCAGTTAAATAAACTGAATTTTATTTGCAAATTCATTCTAAAGCTGCTAAGTCAGTTTGGACCATCCAGAACAGGTCTGTATCAGCAGCAAGCTTGCCATGTTCTCCTAGATCCCGTGGAAAAGATTCCACGGGCAAGTTCTCTCCATGGAGAAAATAAGAATTTATTACTCCTTTACCTTTTAAAATATTTATTAATATGCTTTCCCACACAGCTCCATTTCTTATTTCTATCTCCCCACTAATTATTTTCTTCATCATGATTTACTACTAATGTGCTTGGCAGATCCAGTCGCCTGCAACACCCATTGCCACCACCAAGTTTGCAGAACATTTCTGAGGACTCTGCAGCCTTCAGAGATTTGTTCACCAGAATAATGTAACTCCATCTAATTTTCCTCCCTCTTTACCATAGAGTAAATTTAACAACCTGACAGTCACTAAGATCCTTCAAAACACTGCTCAAGTTGCCAGTGTCTTTATTCCAACTTTCTTCTTAGGTAAGACATGGAAAATCTCATCAGTTCAATCAATGAAAGCTTCTGTCACTCAGCATCTGCCCTTCCACGGCCCCACGGAGAAGGGAAAATTAAAAAAAAAATAAAACAAAATCAAGGTTCTTAATTTAGGAGAGGGGAAAAAAAAAATCATACCATAAAAGCTTATAAAGGAACAGCAAATGAAGGGGCTGCACTGGAGAACATATGTTCATTCTGCAGAGACACCCCAGCTGATGCCAACAGAACACCGGCTGGTCCCATGCTTGTCAGAGCATCAGCTGACTCAGATGCAGGCAGATAGGAAACCTTAGCAGGATCACGCTGCAGTTTAGCTCTGCAATGGAGTTGAAATCATTAAGAATCTGACACTGCTCCCAGATACACTGGAAGCACAGACATAAAATTGTGTGGATGTAACAAAATTGGAATCCCACACTTCCAGCGACTTTAGGAGCTTAGATCATTAAGAATAACTGTATGGTCTTGAAAAGACACATTTGACCTAGAAGACCTAGCTTATACTTTTAATGAAGGCTAGAGTTTAGCTAAAAGCATAACTCCATTGCAAAAAAGTGTAGGGGTTTATGTGATTTTTTTTAAATTGTCTTACTAAATCCATGTGGGAAGATACCACGTCTTCTAATTTGAACTGGCAAACCTTATGCTGTAGAAGAAAACATGCTATGTGATCACTCAAGGAGGACTACCCCACGGCCACAAACATGCTGGTCTCCACTGGAGGTTTTTTGACACCCGCCCCCTAACCCCATGTGCCTACACACTACTGAATCATGAGGTCTCCCTAAGAGAAGGCTGCTCATCAGGTACATATTTCAGTGGGCTGCAAGGGGGTCTGATGAAGTTCTTGCCCTCTAGAGGCAGCCATAAATGATAGAAATAGACTGACTCGGGATCCCATGTACTCTGTAAATGCGGCCAAACTACTCACTGAGGCACCCACTGGACTAGGACCACCACGGCACCTTCCCACTGGCATATCCAGGAGGCCACCTGCACCAACGACCTCATTCTTATACAACAAAGTAGCAAACGGCCTCTACGCAACAGGCCATCAAGAATTAAAATAGGCTACTGAACTCTGCAAAAAGGTAGCCTTAAAATGACTGTCATTATCTGAAAGCCAGCTGTTCTAGATTTTTTTTACACAGGCCCAAGTATGTCACTGTACCTAATAAGCCATAAAAACTAATACTTTCCGTTTTCCTTCTTCAGCACACATTTGTGCATCCTCAGCTGCCTGTGCTATTTAACCTCCTCCAAGCCAGGAGGTGACACCAAGGAGGCTCTGGCACAGCAGGGCTGTTAACCAGGGCTAATTGTGGGGAGCAGAGAGGCAGAGAGACAAACATCAAACTGCAACTGCTTTGCCAGAAGAGAGCAAGGGTCTATGCAAAGATGCCATCTCTGCCAGCCAGGATTTTCCAGACCAAACCAGGTTTTTCTCAGAGTAGAGCACAAAAATAAAGTTAGAAGCCAAAAAAAAACCCACAAAAAAATTAAAATGGTTTTGAAGATGTGAATGATCTTGGGAGGTTAGGTGGGCCATGTCTCAACTAAGGGCTAACTTTTACAAAGAGCTTTTGTCAATTAGCATCACCTTCACTACTGGAAAGGACAGATCTAGGGGAAGGGAAAGCAGGACACTTGAACTCATTGATCCAAAAGCCCCATTAGCCTGATTTTTCAAGTGCTGCGAACAGGGCGTGGATACTCATGGTCTATGGTTAAACAGAAAACCTATCAGTATCAGGGAGATCCAAGCATTGTTCTGCAACTTTCATGCTCTGTTGGAGACATCCCAAGCCCCTGCCCTATCCCTGCCTGCGGAGCGGAGCAACCCATAAATGGGAATAGGCTTTGCCTGTGCAGGATTGGAGTCTTGGTCTAGGGCTATACTGAACTATTTCCCGTGCAAGTCCTTTGACTTCATGCTTGATACAATATTTTGCTGTGTGCTTGGAAGCCTGCCTCAGCCTACCTCCAGCTGTGGGTTCAATCCATCTCTTTGGAGAGAAGGAGAACATTCATGCCACTTTGCAAATGTTATCCCACTGTCCTTGCCATAGGAGGTAGGGAAAAATAGTGCCTCTTACTGCCTTTCCTCCCAAAATACAACTATCTAAAACCCTCCTCAGGCAGAGGCTCAGCATGGAAAATTTTAGCCCCAGAGATGAATGTCTCAGAAAGTTATGGGGAAATGAAAACAAAAGGGATTGAATAGAATCTGACTTGTGACCTCAGTGCCAGTGGTTGCTACTGGAGCCCAGAGCACGGATTGCTTGTGACAGGTTGAAAGCAATCTTGCTCACACGGCTCACAAAGATTAATCAAAGACCTTGGAAATTTTGATTCATAGATCATATATTCTTAAGAAGGATGTATTTATTATTATACATCAGAAAATATCCATACAGATGAGACATTGGTAAACTAGAGGTGTCATATATCTATTTTTGCAGTCACTAGAAGTAATGTTATTAAACTAGCCGAAGACAGCCTTCAAAAGCAAGAAAAATAAATTCCAAATTGGTTTAAATAAATGAATTTATAATAATCACAGCTGAAATATCAAGTGATCAATCTCTGTCTCCACTGCCTTCCAATCCTGAATATTTAATTAGCAGAAGACAAAACACAGAGCAAATGTTAGGATGTCTGGGGTTAAATCTGGAGCCAGCCCACTCCCATGAAAGAAGTGCTCAGCTATCTGCTCAGGGCCTCCTGGTGGGTAATCAATAGTCATCAGTTCCAGAAAACTCCCTCTGTCAACCCTTTGGGCCTTGGAAATACAGAGAATTACAGAATAATGGAGGTGGGAAGGGATTGTGGTAAGGCTCAGATGAGGTTGCTCAGGGCCATGTCCAGCTGAGGTTTGAGGGTTCCAAGTAGCGAGATCCCACAGCCTCTCTTGGGCTTCCATGCCCGTGTTTGAACACCACCATGGGGAAAGAAGATTTCCTGGCATATACTGTTATATTCCTCTGGCTGCTGACATTATCCTCTTTTCTATGCCTCGAGAAGAGCAGGGATGTTGGGAGCAGTGCTAATATGGTGAAGACCAGTGATGTGCTTCACAAGCTGAAGGTCCTGTGGGTATCATTGCTGCTGAGCAGTAGCGGGAAGATAAGAGCTGTCTCTGATGCCTGAGAAGTTCCTGAAATGTCCTGTCTTGAGCAATGTCTTCCCACACACAAATACATGGTTCATGGTGGCTGGTGGGGGGAGCTATTTCCTCACCCAGATTCAGGCAGGTCTTTAATTTCTGAGGACCCAGAGGCCACCATTTAACCAACTCACAGAAAAAAACCAAACATCTGGAGCATGTTTGTGACAGTACAAAAAGAAGCAGCAGGCAACATCACCTCTCTTCTGAGAGTGAAGCAAACAGGGAGTAGATTTAGATTAGATATAAGGAAGAAATTTTAGAGAGAAGTTGTGGATGCACCATCCCTGGAAGGGTTCCTGCCAAGTTGGACAAGGCTTTGAGCAACCTGGTCTAGTGCAAGGTGTCCTTGCCCATGGCAGGGGTGCTGGAACTGCATGACCCCTAAGGTCCCTTCCAACCCCAACCATTCTGTGATTCTGTGATTCTGTTATTTTGGGAAGAGAAAAAAATTAGGACATGTAATAACTGATGGGACATGCCACGTAGGACTGCTGCTCTGACAGCCTGGAGCTTGCTTTCAGACCCCTAAGAACATGCAGGAAATTATTAATGATTACCTAGTAATTATTTTAATTGCGTATTAAATCTGTCCTGTGTTGTATGAACTGAATTAACAGCATTAAGTGGAAATGTGTGAAGTATAAGCAGTAATACCCAGCAGTAAGAAATTCTGTTTTCTCCTCTGCTTTCCTTTCTCTCTCCAGAGAGGTGGTAAAGAAGGAAGCCATTCATGGAGGCTGAAGGTAGGAAAAGAGATGGGATGACCCTGAACTGCACACTTGCAACTTTATGGCCCCAGCATTGGCAGTGTGAGCCTTTCATGCTTTTTGGTGGGAAGTGATACTTTTGGGGTTTGTATTTCAGTTTTATAGGCCATGAAATGCTTCTGAAATGTTTCACCCTTGACAGGTTTATGTGCTAATAGATATCTTTCTTTTATATTTAGTCCTACGCACAAGTTATCCAATTCTAGTCCTACTAACACTGACATTACACCTTTGCATTATCTTTGGATTTGAATATTTATCTACAGTAGTTTGCACTGTTGCAACAGGTGCAAAGAACTGCCATTTTTCAGCCCCCATAGCAGAAGCTGCTGCCTTCAGCAAGGCTCACACACATCCAGGAGAGTCTGAAGCCCAGAGCTGCCAGAGGGTAAACAGAGACAACCACTTCCACTGGGAGACCTTTTCAGCCCCTGAAGGAAAGCATTAACAGGTGATTTCAGCTTTGCCCTTTGTCCTCAAACACTGCATGGACTGTAAGTCACAAGCACACTACACTGGGACATCTTCTGACTGAGGTAAAAGGTAGATGAACAGAGCTGGAAGGGTGTCTCCCACTGCCCAGCCCTGAATGGAGCGGGGTTCAAATCCCCAGGATGCCGGGGTTTGTGGGGAAGGGCCAGTAGAGCAGTGAGCTGGCCAGAGAGTTCAAGGGGGTGATGAGCAGGAGCATGTGGCTTTCCCAACACGGTTGCTATTCTATAGTGAGACACACGTGCCTACAAACACATCGGGCTGGAAAACACTGGGCACCACAAACACAGAGAGGCAGACCCTGAGAGGCTGCCAGAGATGGAAGAAGAACTCCAGTTGCCTCAGGAAAAGCTTTTCCTCCACTGAGGAGTTAATAGCATGTATTTTGGGTGGAGATAAGAGATTGGATAGCAAGTCAATGGGGCATATGCACAGGCATCTCTTGTCTCAAGGGCATCAAGAGTGTCACCCCCAGACTTCTTTCCCTACCCTGCAGGTCATTGAGAGCCTTGGTACATCTATGGACAATATGAGGTTGATAACACCGGAGAGAAACTCTGAATCTCTTCAACAGGCAGAAGGATCTGGAATGAGGGGCGCTGCAGTAAGCAGTGGGAAGCTGCCAGTTCTTCCAGCACATGCATGGGCCAGGTTTTCTGTTTCTGGACTGCCTTACCACTAGGAGCCAAAGATGCTCGCTGCAAGTGTCTGGACAGATGACAGCATAAGAGGGAGGCCACTGACATACTGAGGAAAGTAAGGCTGGGAAAATGTGAGGCATGAGGACCATCTCTGCTGGGGCGCCCGCAGTGGTGGCACCCCCTCTGACTTCAAGCATGCCTGGCTTTGTCAAGCTAGCATGGAGCTAGTGGATCAAAACACATTTTCTCAGTGAAAGCCATTTTGCTGAATTTAGGCTCCTTAATTTCAGCAGTACACATCAGTGGCTCTTCATCCTGATTACGATGTTTGTCTCCAAAAGCACTATTTCCGCAGAAGTGCTGATTAATGTTATCACACCAACAGGGTCTCAGGGATGAAAACACTCTGGAAAAAAGTTGTCAAAATCCCATCACCTCAACATGACTGCAGATGCAAGGGAGCCCCTGAGACACAGGATGGGAACTCCTTCCTATTCCCAGAGGGCTAAAAATGACCTCTGCGATTCCTGGCATAACAGGCATCTACAGATAAAATTTTGTGACCAAGTTTTCTTCAAACAAAGCACTGCTTTTATCCTGGCAGGTCCACTGGACTGGGTGAATCTGGTCATGGTTTCACAGCAAGGAGAGAAGTCAAAAGATGGGGCCTCCTGTCTGTTCAAGACAAAGGAGTATCAGGCCATAAGAGAAATGTAGAGAAGAGACATTTCTGAAATACACAATATTCAGGGCTCCAAAATCCCCTCTGGCTGCAGAACAACTGACAGAGCTCTGCTGGTGACATTCACTCATGGCTGAACCAGACCTGCCTTTTCCTAGGTGGTTTGCCGTGATTGGAAGTGTGCAACTCCATTATTTCTGCCTCTCCCTTCCCTTCACCCATCAAAAGAGTGTGAACATTTTGAAACCTTCAACTGTTGTGTTACTACACTTCTGTCATGTTTGCTCCTGTTTTCTGGGACAGGCGCCATTATTTTTTTTTTTTTTTTTTTTGCCATAGCAGTTGTACCACCTGCCTCACTGGTGAGAAAAATAATTGCTTTCCCTAACTGCACTATGGCTGTACCTAGAACACAGCAGAATCAGACATTTCTGCTCCATACCTCCAGTAACAGACAGAAGTTGCCCCTCAATCCAAAGAGACACAACAGTGGAAACCAAGTCTTATCACTTCTGTTTTCCACAGGAATGAACCAGAACAGAAAGAGATCAAATGAGACACCCAATTCTGCTTGCAGACTGAGCCTCCAAGTTGCTAATGCACCTGGCCTAAGCATCTGTGAAGCAATGGGTTGGTTTCCATTGGAAACACCAAAGAGTAATTCTTTCCCTGCACTGCCCTTGTGTGCTGGCTATATAAAGCAACCGGATTGCATGATTGGCAAAGGCCCGAGGCTAGGAGCTAGGCATGGTTTGTAGGCAGGGGCAGTAAGCTGGACTAAGCTAGCAATTCTGCAGGAAAGCCACGCAGAACAGAACTTTCCATTTTCCCCTTTCGCAGGTTGAGAATGACTTTTTCAATAACCCAGCCTCATACAAATTAGACAAATTAGAGAGATGAGCAATCGCCAGCCAGGTGAAATTTAACGAGGGCAAGCGCTGGATTGTGCACCTGGGACAGGGCAACCCTGGTTGTGTGTTTAGACTGGGAAACAAGATGTTGGAGAGTAGCACTGCGGGAAGGGACTGGGGGGTCCTGGTCGATGGCAAGTTGAACATGAGTCAGCAGTGCCCTGGCAGCCAGGAGGGCCAACCGTGTCCTGGGGGGCATCAGGCAAAGCATCGCCAGCCGGGCAAGGGAGGGGATTGTCCCGCTCTGCTCTGCTCTGCTCTGCTCTGCTCTGCTCTGCTCTGCTCTGCACTGGGGTGGCCTCACCTGTGCTCAGCTTTGGGTACCACAATGTAAGACATTAGGCTATTAGAGAGCGCCCAAAGGAGGGCGACCACAATGGTGAAGGGTCAGGAGGGGAAGCCTTATGAAGAGCAGCTGAGGTCATTTGGTTTGTTCAGAAGAGGAGGCTGGGGGGGATCTCATTGCAGCCTACAACTTACTCCTGAGGGGAAGCCTCCAGAAGGGCAGGTACCGATCTCTTTGCTCTTGTGACCAGTGACAGAACTTGGGGAAACGGCATGGGGAGGTTAGATATCAGGAAAAGGGTTTTCATCCTAGCGCTGGAATAGGTTCCGCAGGGAAATGGGGAGCACCAAGCCTGTCTGAGTTCAAGAGGGGTTTGGACAATGCTCTCAGTCACGTGGTGTGATTCTTGGGGTGTCCTGCGCACGGCCAGGAGCTGGACTTGGTGATCCTGATGGGTGATCCTGGGTCCTCCCAGCTCAGCATATTCTATGACTCTATGATTCTATGAATTTGACAGAACAGGGTGGTGTTTGGGCAGCAGAGGGGAAAGAGCTGAAGAAGAGTTTTAGACCACAGTGGTGATTAGGGAAGAAAAGAAAGTGTGGTGATTCTCCCTGGACCCCTGGGGACAGCTGGAGAAAATTCCTATACACTGTAAAACAAGCAACTCCTGTTTTCCCGGATCCACTGTAGGTATGAACTTTTGCTCCCAGGCTCATCTTTAAAGGCGTGTTTGGAGACCTCCCTTGATGATTAGGTCGGGAAAATGAGAAACAAAGGTACTGTTTAATGCAAAATGTTCCCTCGCTGGTAACCAAGTGTGCTGTCCTTTACAGACTGTTTGTCTCTGTTTGTGCTATTGTACCAAGGTTTCTTGGCTTCCCTCACATAGTTTCCGTGGTGCGCTGGGTGCTTTTGATGCATATTGTGTTACATAAAGCAGCTCATTTTAATGTCACATGGGTTGTGCCATCGTCTCCCTGCCCTCTGCTTCAGGCACACAGCAGCTATGTGATATGTAAGAGAGATGCTACTGCCACAGTGAACCCTGTGCAGACCCAGATGGCTTTTATCAAGCAAGTGATGCTGCTATCATCAGCATGGGGCCTGATCCTCATCAGGTATAAACTGCAGCCACTCACACCAGGATGTTTTCAGGAAAACAAATAAATCAAC
>VXAY01004849.1:313453-338243 GCA_013399855.1 Oxyruncus cristatus
TTTTTTTCTTCTTCCTTGGCAACCAGCAGCTCATTTTTTTTCCAGCTGTGGTTTTCAAGGTTTAGATGACAACCCAAATATTTTCACTGAAAAAAAAACTTCCAGGGAAACCCCCTGTCTCTTTTACTTTTTTTTTTTTCAAAGGCAAAACTTTCAACAAAATTGTTGAGCCCAACCAGTGTTGAAATACCATCTGGATCCTCTGCTTTCTTCTTCTGGCTGGAGGTCTGGCCTGTTGAGACCTGAGGTTTCTAGCAGAGAATTTCAAAATTGTCATTTCTCTGCAGTTTTAAATAAATATATGCAGCTGCCTGAGCCGTACGTCTACCCCAGCCAAAATCTTCTTCATTCCAAGCAGATTCGCTCCATTATAAGTTGCCTACAAATAATTTTGAAAAGCGACACTGTTTCTTAAATTATCTTATCAAGCTCTTTAAATATTTAAATGCATCAAATATTAATGCTTGGCAATTCAGACTATCCTTAGTCCTGGTTTCTGTGATATTCTGATCAGCATTAAAGCTGTTTTCTGCTAGCCCTAGGGTCTGAAGAGGTGATACGAGCTAAGGGAAGGGTCATGGCCACCACGCCCCTGGGTGCTTGGCTCCAGGGGTGTTCCTTGCAAGAGGGAAATGTGGAAGGCCAAAGAACTAGGATAATTTCAGCAGGAGTGGAGCAAAGAAGTTAGCAGGCACAAGCAGAGCCAGGAGCAAGCATACACTGGTGCATGCACCATCTAAGCCTGCTGCTGATGGCATGTCTGGCCTCTACGTCCTGCAGTGCAGGTCTGGGGTGAGCTGATACCACCCCAGTCCCAGTTTGGCCGTAGAGCCCTCAAATGTCTCAAGTTACTTGCAAATTGAAGCCCACATGGCTGTTTCTGAGTTTAGGACTATCACAGGGACCACTCTTCAGTGATCCTCATCTTTTCAGTCACAGAGGCAGCTCTGTCGGAAGGCAAGGAAGTGTGAGATGGGAAAAAAGCACTGCATGTGGATTTTACATGTCAGGGATGGAGAAGCTACACCTGTAGAAGCCTGAGTTCAAATGAACACAGATAATATCAGAGCAGTTCCTCCTTCTCCTCCAGCAGAAATCCCAGAACAAAATTCACACCTTTTCTTTTGGAAACCAAGAAGCAGCTCTGACTTAGCTGCCTGAAGTATCTCATCTGGAAATGTTGATGTGCCAATTTTGCATGGACGTTCCCAGGCTGGTGTCCAGTGAAAGGGAGATGGGGTGATGAGAGAAGACCCCCGACTTCTGTATTTACCACTCCCATCCAGGAAACAGGAATTTTCAGGACTTGTCTGTCAGCATGTTTTCTGCATGGCAGATTGCCCTGAACTCCAATCCTTAGCAGTACCACAAGGCTGGGAGCCAAGCAGATAAATTATCAGGGATCAGCAAGAGCTTTTTGAGGGATTCTCTCTTTCCTTACTCCCATCCCACCTCAGCTCACCCTGTGGCATTTGAGCCCGAGCAAAATCAACATGTTCTTCTGGAACATTTCAACTTTGACTAATCAGGAGAGTTTCTGACAGAAAAAATGTTCCACTGGAAAATTTTTGACCAGCACTAATTAGCATTTTTTCTATTAGCTTTGTCCTGAAGGCACAGTAATTTATGCCTTGGTGAAATAAACAATCACTAAGAATTGGACACTCCCCAGGTTCAAGGCATACTTGCTTACCCTAAACAGAAAAAGTCTTATTCGTTTGCAAAGCTTTACATACTTAACACAAGGAAAGAATGACTGCCTGACTTTCTTGTGCTTTACCTGGGCACAGGCCCAACTGCATTTTAATCACTTTGCTTTAAAGAAAAAGGGGGAAGTAGTGGATTTTCACTTGAAGCACAGAAAGGTTCAAGCAACATTGGAGACAAGTCGTGTATGTGGAATGAGAGCTGAACCACACTCACAGAGCTTGTCAGATAATCACAAAAAACAAGAGGAAGACAGAAAATTACACAGGTGCCCTAGGAGTTCAGATTTCCTTGCTATTCCTCTTCCATATGGTAATATCTTAAACTGAGTTTCTCATTGAATCACAGGATATTTAAGGTTGTGGGGGACCTCTGGAGGTCCAGTCCCTTGCAGAGCTGGACTGACTTCCACAGTAGATCAGGTTGCTCAGAGCTGTGTCCAGCTTTCACAGCACATAATGCTACAAAAGTGCACCTGAGCAGCGCATCTGACCGTGTTGAAGTCTGCCCATCCATCCTTTCTCCCCAGAAAGCCTTTATTTTGGAGCCCTGTACAAGCCAAATGCAGAGTGACAAGTCCCTGGCGGTCTTTGGGAAGCCGCTGTGAATGCTGGGCAGATGGTGCAGCTTTTGCTGCAGTGAGAATACAGCTACAGGGTCTCCCAGGAAAGCAGACGGCTATATTTAAATCACTCTTACGAAATCCACATTGATATTCATAAAAGACACTTCAACACCTCTTTGGTGGCTTGAAACTGCAGCACACAGCATGGGAAAGAGCGCTCATGTTTCTGAAGACCAAGGGCCCATTTCATTTCACGGCTACAGCGTTGACAGTGGCAGGCAAAGGATGGATGGCACAAAGAAGCACAGCCTCCTGGAACACAACCCTGGAGATGCAGTGCCTAAATGCTGTGGGAGAAGCTGGGGAGGATTTTCCCCAGGAAGGTGTGCAACCCTGGGAGGGGACTCAGGTGGAGGGGTGGATCCCCAATGGGGATGATGAAGCCCAACCACCTCCACCTGGCACAGACACCAGTCGTGATCCCAGCCCTGAGTTCACCAGCACTTCTGCAAGTCCTTCTGGTGCCAGGGCAGGCAGTGCTGCTGAGGTTCTCCACAAATCTCAAGGCCAAAGATGGACTTTTTCCCCTCTGTCCTGCTTGTTTTGGGGAGAAGGAGAGAAGTCAGTGGTCACAAAGGTCAATGGTGCTTTACTTCCATCTCCCCGTGGCTCACTCAGTGCGTGGCAACACCACTCTCTACTTTTCCTTTTGCTTCAGTGAAATGTCTTTCACCTTATCACCCACATGCCTTGATATAAACTTCACTTCTCCCAGCACGGCAGAATGGAAAAAGCTCTTGACGGAAAATTTGAGACACTCTTTGGCCACTCTGTGTAGGGAGCAGAGTTCAAAGAGGGTGGTGTCACCCATCTATAGGGTGACACATGGCAGCTGCGCCAAAGGGCAGATCAAAGCCAGAAAACAGCCTTCCCCCTTGCCCTTGTAGTAGTTACCAAAATTATGAGTGCAGCATTATCATGTTAGTCTCAAAGCCACATACATTTTTCTTCAGCACTGAAAACCACACACACCTATGGTTTTCAACATTTCCTTCATGGACACAAGGCAGTGAACTGAATCTTTCTTATTTCAGTCCATTTTGGTTGGCCCTAAGTCTTCCTAGAAGCAATATCTGAAAGTCAAGACATCTGTAAAACACAAATACATTTACATGTGAGTGCCAAATCTTGTTTATTTTTCATGCTGCTTCATGGCATCTGGATAACCTAGTAAAGCATAGAAAGAAAATCACATGAATAACCCCAGGGGAGTCAAAAGTGTTACTCAACATTTAAAATTAAGCAGGAATTTAAATGCTTTGCTGAATCATGCTCTCATTTGTACTAGAGCATAGACCTCCTGAGTCACCAGGCCTGTCTAACAGGCAACAGTGGCACATATTCCCATTAAAGAATCCTCCTAGGGTGAGCTTGGCTCCCACTCTTGAAAGGCTGGAGAAACTCCAGGACAGATTTCCAGAAGGAATTTTTCTCATCCCAGTCCTTTCCACCACCCCAAACAACAGGTGACAACCATTTGGCTGGTGTGCTAAAAACTGGTGGGTCCTCTTCATAGCTGCTCATCTTTCCCAAGAGAATCCTTTTGCTGCCTGTTGCATGCTTCCACGGTCTTTCTGCCTGCTCTGGATGCAGGGATGTGCTCCCAAGGAAGCTGTCTGTTCTGGATGCTGGAGATTTCCCAGGATCCCCATCTCTACACACAGAGGCACCCACACGTATTCCCTCCGGTTTCTGAGACGGCAAACAGCAGGAGTCAACTGTGCCATTTGAAGCGGTATTTCCAACCAGACAATTTGTAACATAATAATGAAATAACGTAGTTTATCATTGATTTCAAAGGTGGAGCTGGTGAGCTCTCAAAAAAACCACTTTTCTTCTGCCTAGGGTTCAACAGATGTTCAGGAAAAATCTCAGTCAAGGTCATTGGCGTGTGGGAACAGACAAGGAATTTCCATCTCCCGCAATGAATCAAACCCATCAAGTTTGAGGATGCCATTTTCCGTACAAGAATAGGAACACCTACACTCAACCTTAGGTATCTAAGTCCTTCTGAACATGTCTTTCACCAGTTTTCTGTCATCCAGGGACCTCAGTCTGAAGCAATTGATTAAGTCACTAATATCTTTTTTATTCCCAGCTGCCACTGTAACAAATATTTTCCCCTTTCACTGGAACCCTCAACGTTCCCACATTTGCACAGCAAAGATTACAAAGGGCAGAGTTAAGGGTAATTATATGACTACTTTTCTGACCTGTGCCACAGGGCTCCCTTTGCACATTTTTGTTCTTTAACAGTCCTTTCTGAAACTGAAGCCTCAGAAGTACCAGGAAGCCCCAGGAAAGTACCTGGGAAGGTAGGAAAGAGAACAAGGGTGATTTATCCATAAATACATCTGCTGGGAGCTTCCAAACTGCAGCTTCACTTTTCAGTGTTTCAAGCATGTCCCACGGTGGCTACTGTAATATCAGAGGAATGCTTACTCCTGCTACTGCTGCTAATTTGGGAGCAGTCACGTGGCTCATCTGTATTCTCTCGCTCCAAAAATTTGACTTTTAACCTTCCTTTGCTACAGACATGATGTATATTGCCTTGACATGCTTCCAAGTAGCAAACATGCAAAACTCTGACCTATAAGCAAAGCAAATGGAAAAAAAAAAAAATGTTTCTGAGAATAAAATTATGTGAGCCTGCAGGAAAGGGAGAAAAGAAATCTGCCTTGGTCATTTCTGTTTGCATTCCCCCAGGAATTACTTTGGGAAAAATAGCAAAATGTTAGACTGGGGAGAAGGAAAAGAAGAAAAGTATTCTGAGGTGCAAACAAAAAAAGAAAAAGAAAAAAGAGAGACAGCAGAAAATATAATTATTTATTTCCGCTCATTTACGTGTCAGATGAAGCTGAGAGCTGCCAGATAGCTTCTTTTCGACAGCTTGAAGTTACTGTTGGGAACAGATCCATGTATGGAAGCAAAAGCAGAAAAGCATAGATAAGCTGAGATCCAGCTATGCAAACCATCTTTAGAGACACTTAAAGGACAAGCACCCCAGCTTCTTTCTTTCTGGTAAATTTAGAGACACTATCATATGAGGGCTTTTTTTCATTCTGCATTACCCACAGCTGCTGAGACTCGGTGGGGGTAAGTGAAAAGCAATTCAAGCATTTCTTGGGAACACCTAAGTATTTGGTTAGACTGACATCCTGGGAAAAACTGTAAATCTGGGGTGATGGGATGGCTCCAATGGCTGGATAATGGTTAAGCTGTCTGAGTAAGAAACAAGACGCGTACCAGCTTTGCCGCTGGAGGGACAGAAACTTGCCAAGCGGCTGAAAAAGGCAAGAGAAAAATGTTGGAAAACAAGCGTTTTATCACCCATGAACTGGATTTACAGGCTGAGTGATGATAGAGCTTCGGCAGACGGGAGGGAATGGTGGTGGTTTCCAGTGTCAGAGTCTTCCTGTGTTTCTATTTAGAAAAATTCATAAAAACAGGAAAGGGCTTTTTCTTCTCTGGTCTGTACTACTTTCGTTTTGAGAAGCATGTTTCCTTTGGGTTGAGCTGACTGGACACAAGGAAGAGCTCGTTTTAAACGACTGTTGTTTTTCTTGGCACTTGAAGGCAGCTTCTCAATGTTTCAATGATTTGAGGTTGATTACATCCTGTGCAAGGATTTCTGGTACAGTTTTAACAGCCATTACAGTGTTGTGAAAGTCAACTCCAGCGAAAACAGCTGTGTGCTATTGTGAATATTTCCAAAACATTGAAGTAATAGGTCTCCTTCAAACTAGCACAGAAATGTTTTAGCTCTGGGAACTGGGCACTGCCAAAGAAACAGAGTATACCCTTGGCAGAAAGGCTTTATTCACCAAGCATTTTGTTAAAAAGAACACAAAAAAAGCTTTTTATAGCCTCGGCTTAAAAGCTTGCTGGTCTGTGGTTGTACAGTTAAACATGAGATTTTTCTTTAAATGCTAGAGAATGGCTTTGGGGTAACAGTGCATGTGTTCTCAGGTGTTATAATACGGTATTCATAGTCCCACTGCAAAGTTCTACGTAAAGCTTTGTCATTTTTCAGGTGGTTAATAGACTGGAAAAAACACTGGAGCGGGTAAAGTGAAATTATACAGGAAGAACTCAAAACAATATCAGGGGTTTGACAGAAATTGTAGGAGATTTCCAGAGATATGAAGGGTGACTGTAAAGGGGAATCACTAGACCACAAATGTCATAAACATTTTCATTCATGAATGAAAATGCTTTCCCTTGTCCTTACATAAGAAGAACATAATGGAAGTGTTTGCTTGTAACTCTGTAGTAGAGTCTGCAGCTGAGAGGCCCCATGTGTATGGCCCTCATTTCCCCTTATTTAATAAGCATTTCCATAGATATTCCCACCTTCCCTGTTTTTTACACTCACTGAAATAAACATCTTCTCTTTGTCTGCTTTCCTTTCAAGTGCTGAAAACGAAAATACCCAAAGCTGCAGCTGGAATCTGTCTGTGCCAGGCAAACTTGGATTTTTTGCGAGGTACCTTTGAAACACCTGCCTACAGAAAAGCTAGCACAGAATTCAGTGTTTAAGTAACTGGGGTCAATAGGTAGCTTTTTAATTGCTAGCGAGTCACTAACAAATATACCTTTTTGCTGTTACCGCTATGAAATAATATTTGTTAATTTCACACTTACTCAGATTGCCTCTATTTTCTATTGGATATGGTTCTGGTTTATAGTTGCTGTGAGCCTGCTGATAAAAGTTCTTCCTCAATTATCCCACTTCCCTCTCTCCCCCCCCCGCCACCCCCCCACACTAGACTATGAACTTTCCTTTCCCCAGAGACAAAGAGTAGCTGGTGCATATGGTCCCTGAGCAAGGCGTTACCCAACAGCTGTGCTGGGCGGGCCAGGAAGAGGGTGGTAGGATGGAGCTGGAAAAGAGTTGGGATTTATTTAATTTGATATTTCCATTTGGTCCAGGGCCTGGGGCACTGTGGCCTGGTAGACGAAGCCCTGGTGGCATGACTCATCTCTTGGTTCCTAGCCCCAAGACAGACTGTCCTTTGCCCCCCAGTTCTTTCCCTCCCTCCATCAGGAGCATTTTCAGGCAGGCTTTGTTATCACTAATGTTTATTATTATAATCAGTGTGCCAGCTATTATTAATATTTCCTATTGATTAGTCGTAGGTATTGGCAGTGTTTGTTCGGTCCCTTGTGCAAAGCTGATGGGATCTCATTCAGAGACCCTAGAGATTAAACAGTCACAAAAAGCATCAGTGATAGTATCACTAACGTCTTTTATAAGTGACTAGTCATTATGAGTGCTGCAGTCTCCGAGCATCCGCCGTGAGGTCCTCCCACGCACCATTCTTTGCCAGAGTGCAGGGAGGAGAGGGGGAAGGGGGAGCTCTGCACTTTCTCACAATCAGGCATAGCAAGGCTGCTGAGCTGAGTCGGGGCAGCACAAAAACCAGTAGTCAAGTATCATGGGCAAAGCTGAGCTCAGCGCTTGCTCTTGCAAGCCATTGGCAAAGGTAAAGCTGCCCTAGCCTGGGAGGAAGCAGGAATATGTTTTGTGTCTGATGCAAGGAGTCAAAGGCACAGAAGCCTTTTAGATGCGCTGGTGGTTTGTGTTCCCAAACCTCAGTGGCTTTTTAAAAAAACCCACACACTTGGTTTTCAGACATCATGTCTGAAGAAAGTCTCTGCACCAGACATCCACACTTGGTTCCTGGATTCAGACTTTCTTGTGAGAAGGGAAAGCCATCTTAGTGACTTATAGTATGGCCAAGAAGAGAGCATCCTCAAAAATAAATCACACTATGGAGAGCTACACTCTGAAGCCACTCAGTGAGGATTTTGCAAACTGACTCTGACACGAAGTAAACTGTCACAAAATGAGCATTTTAAGGTCACTCAAAAAGTCATCAGCAAAGGTATCAGCAAAAATAGGTTTAATATAAAAGCAACGCCACAACAGAGTTCTTGGCAAGGTTCACTCTACTACTTACTAAACAATTAAAATACACTAAGAAAAGAACCACAGAAAAATCTGAAGTCAGTATGTGTCTGGACCAAGATAAATGCAAGACCATGTATGTGGAGGCTGTGGCTGTGGCAGTGGAGGGAGGGGGTAGGGGGGAGGAGGTAAGTGGGACAAAAAGACAGAAGGTATAAGGACAAAGAGGAATACAGCCCAAAGGCCTAACAACACTTATAACTTAAAACTCAACAGCATTAACTTAACACTTAACTCACAACTTAACCTGTTAACAATTTAACTTGGACCCATATATTATTTACTATACTATAACAGTAACTTACTCATTAATCTAAAGTACTTACGAATTTAAGAAAACAGTATCCCTAGCACATTTGATATGGCATATGCACACAGATAACAAGTGACCTGTGAAAAATTTCCCTCAAGTTCTATGAAATACTCACTTTGAATGTTTTCACGTTTTCCTCAACGGGCGAAGGATTGAGTTTCAAGGAGTGATATGTCAGCCCAGGATCTGTTGGTCAGGATCCCCCAAGAAATAGCAAACATGAAAGCTGCTAACTCCAAGAGGTGTCCCAGCTCAGAGGGAGGTCACTGGTTGCAGCCCACTGTGGCCCAGGAGGAATCAACAGGTCTCGTTTCGGGCGCTGTTTATAGCGAGCTTTAGTCATAATAACCTTTCATCTCGGCCACACTTTTGGTTCTTACACTTTAAAAATGCAAGAGCAAAAAATGTCATTCAGACAAAAAGTTTTCAAGGACATTCCTTAGAAGAGCAAGGAAGTCATTAGACAACACAGCACTGTCTAGGAACAGACCGTATTTCTGATAAGCTCGGAGGAGCTCAGCCTGAGCATCGTCAACGCCGATGCCTAACAAGCATTACTCAGATCATAGCAGAGTCTGTGAGGGGTTGAGGGGACAATGCACCACCACATAAGCCCACTCTATATTCTCCTCCTTCAGACAACTCCAATATTTTTATGGTTATTCCTGAAGAATGGTATTTGGACACCATCTCTGTCTTTTCTCTAGGAAGTCAGAAGATTGGAGCAGATTCTGAGTGATCCTCCCTGTCCAGACACACATTATCGTCTATGTCCTAGCAAAATGGGCTTTACGCAATGGCTCTGCCTGCTCCCAGCCTAGAAGCCTGCAGACCCATTTGCCAGTTGAAATCTGGTCTGGCCAAGGAATTGAGGCCCAAAGAATATGATGTTTCACAAAAATCTGAAAAGGGCCGGGTCTCTTCTTTGGTTTTCTTTCTTCAGAAATATCGTCTCCCCACTTTTGTCTCTCCTTCTTCAGGGTAAGGGACAATGATCTATTGAGGGAGGGATGCACCAGAGGACTCACAAAGACAGGCAGTTTTCTAGAAGGAATGGCAGGCTGCAAGCACCACATGTAAGTACTGCAGCGTGTGCCATGGCACTCGCTGCTTGCAATCTCATGCTTTGCAGCAAGAATATGATCAGTTATCTTCTGTGCACACATGGCCATAATCCTTTTCAACAGGGGTGGAACTTCAGACGGGAAGTGAAAGTTGCCTCTGTTTTAGAGAAACTGTGTTGCCATTTTTGCTTCACTGTATTAAACTCTAGATCATCCAGCCTCAAAAACTTTTTCTTCTTTGTAAAAATATCTGTACAATGACTGCACATCATGGGGAGATGAGTAAATAGTCCTCAATGGCCTCAACTGGTCTAAATCCAGCCGTCATTTTTGGTCAGTCATTCACAGAGATTACCTACTCCTAAATTTCCATCTCATGGTACAAGTTCCTACTGATGCCAACCTGGAGTCTAAGCTCTTACAAATTAGCTCTGGATGATACCAAGTTTTCAGGTACTCAGCATCTCACCAGCAAACTGAACTACGGTATTGCTGAATGGTGCTCGGGTGGGAGGAATCCCATTACTGGGGTTTGTAGACAAGGCATTCAGCAAATGGAAGAAGCCTCTACAAATTCAGGAGAAAATAATCTGAATTTAGAGCTGCATGCCCCTGAGCTAAAGAGCTAAAAAACTCAAGTTTTAAAGGTGACCAGGATGTTTTTCCCTAAGCAGTCAGCAAGATGTTCCAGGCCACTGATTAAGCATATAGCTGCAGAGATCTGCTGCTCCAGTGTGCTTCAAACAGACTCCAGCCATGAGCCTCATTCTTCAGACCCACCACCTGCTGATCTGTGCTGCTCTGGGAAGAGGCAACAGCATGACAGCTTTAAGCAGTGGTGGTGTTTTCTGACAATTTACAGGTAAAGCAGGGGATTCGTGAGCTGGCAATCATTTTGGAATTGATCCTTTAAGAAACTCACTGTTATTCTGGGGGGAAAACATAGCAACAATACAGTAAATCTAGAGGTCTTCAAAACTCAGTTTATTCTTATCTAGGGCTACAACTGTCACTGTTATCTAATCATAAGTGTATTCTTGTTGCATGGGGTCACTGAAGGTCAAAGCTGAAGTTATTTTGATTTCCATGCTTCAACATATTTGGATTTCTCTGATATTTAATGCTGAACTTCCTCCTCAGTTTGGGATGTTTGTTTTTAGGATCTTTACCAAATCCTTGGAACGCTGAACTCTGATGTTGCTATTATAAAACGCAGGTTTCAGTTTGTGATTTCTCTAGATGAGCCTTTTACAGAGACATGCAGAGGAGAGGATAGGGAGGGGAGGAGAGAGGGAGAGGAGAGGACTATGCATTTCAGTGGAAAACGGTGGGCACAGGAGAAGGAAAATACTAACAGAATTGGTAATCTGAAAAATGCCAGTATTTGAGAAAGGTATGGTGGGAAGACTGGTTTGAATTCCATTCAGCTTAACAATTATTAATGACTTACCTGTAAATACCGAGAAAGCACAAATGCTCAGGAACTTCTTCTGCCAAGGAGTGCTGTTCAGGTATAGATTTTCCCCTATCAGGCTGGGAAATTCATTGTGTGGGTTGTGTTACTCCCCATGGGAATACAGTGTACTGAAAAGTGTGCAAAAGCTTTTTCCTACCATCAGTCCCTCAGCGCTTTCAAGCCCCTCACCCGGCACAGGATGAGTTTCACCAGAAGCTTTGTCCCTGTGATGTTTCCCAGGTTGTCCCACAGACTCCAGCACGCCCTGGAGGTGCAGACTAATCCTGCATGACACCACCACACACTGTTTCCTGCTTTTCCAGAGAGAGGACCTTCCTTTCATTGGAACACCGATTTGGATTTTCTTTCCATCTTATATAAACAAAAGCAGGAAACTAGAGGAAAATGTAAAAATGTAAAAATGACAAAACATGGAAAGTGCAGGAATGTGGCCTGTGAAACTATTGGTGCCTTTCTGAGCCTTTTCCCCACCAAAGGCTTCCTTGAGTCGCTGTTGGAAACTCTGCACAGAAAATATTCCCTTGTTGTGGTTTAGGAATGATACTCCCCAATTTAGTACTCTCACTAAAACCACACACTGCTGTCCCTCCAACTGGAGTCACAAAAGGCAGAGACTACAGGCTGAGGTAAGAAAAATTTACTGGAAACAGCAATGAGATAAGAAAACAACCAGTATCAGCAACAATACTAATGACAGAGGGTATAAGAAGAGAAATGAGTCACACAGAAACACCCCCCTCCCCTTGATAATAGACCGTAATGGATGACTCCCTACACTATGTTTCCTTCCAACCAGAAAGAATCTCTTCTCCCCAGAAGAGAGTCCTTCCCCCACCCCCAGCAATGACCTGAGGTGGTATAGAATAACCTCCAAGTCCTAGCCATGCCCCTCCTGGCTACTGCAAAAAATGAACCCCGTCCTGGACAGAATCAGGACATCCCTTTCTGCTTTTTTTTCAGTCTTGAGATATATCAGACCCTTCTGTTGCAAAAGGGTCAGAATGCGGTTATGATCTCCTCTTGGTCTGCCAGATGGGTCCCCGCAGATTGTCTGGACAGCAATGTGTGAGGAGACAAGTGGCATCCTGCCATCCTGGGCAGTCCCTAACTTATGGAGAGATGGGCTGGGAGCCCGTGATGCAATCTACCTGAAAAATATGCTGCAGACACTCCTCCTAGGTCTCCCAGACTACCCAGAGATCTCACCAAGATGCTGAGTTTCATCTGTAATGTTCCACAAGCATTAGGAAGCAAGGGACAGCACATAAGCTTAGTGGAGATGATGGAAGGGCCTGACCCACAGTGAGTGACTGGGGCATGGTTTCAGCCTGTCAGGCCTCAGGCAGAAGCCTGAAGGTCCATGAAGCAGCTGAGGGGATGTGTTTGTCCACCTGAGGCAGCTCTAACCACTCTCAGGCTTCCTGCAGGGGCCTAGGGTTTGATGAACTGGTTGTATCACTTGCCCTACAACCTCTTCACCCTTCCAAATCAGCTTGATTTGATGTCTGTTTCCAAAAGAGGCAACCATGCATCAAGGCTTAGGCTTTAGTGAGGGAATAGGGATCCTATCTCTTTGAAACAGCCCCCACCCATGCTGATTCCCAGCATCAGCAGTTGCCATATCCACACATTGGAATAAGGAAGCAAATCCAAGGTGACAACTACTTTCCCAGCATCTAATTCCTCAGCTCGCTGCTTTTGCTGCAGTCTGGCAAGCTTGATACGAGAAAAACCCCACGTTATTTTTTTGGCTTACAGAAGGGCTCCAAGCAGAGATCTTGTGCTTCTGTCCTAGATGCGGCAATAAACTTTTGGATTTGCTGCTAGCTTGTTGAGACTGCCAACATGTACACAATAAAAGTAAACCCTTCCTGTGGCCACAGACCACAACGTGTTAGTGATACATGGTATTATCCTGTTATTTAGTGAGTCATTGTCGCTGCTGAAAAACAAACACAGCCCAATAAGTTGTTAACAATAACACTGGATGTGAGAGACTGGTGTTTGTTTTACTCTAGTGTAACTTATTCCATATGGTCCTTCTAAAGCATGTTAAGTGCTAAGTCACTTTGGTCTGCCAACTATTATTTCAAGATGAACTCCCAGACCTAGAACACAGCTATTTGAAGCAAGGCTCTGAAAGCATCTCCTGTCCAGGATAAACTCCCAGTTCAGGAGCAAGACAGATGTTCTGGATTGCCCTATCTTTAGCTGAATTGCTAGGTCTCCATTTTTATTGACTGTCCCTAACAGTGAGTTTACTGCTGCTCTGCTGCCTTCTTGAACATCTTTCAGGTGCAAGCCACATGCACATGGCAGAAACCATATCCTGACCAAGGAGATAATACGGGTTTAACTTCTAGCAATTTACCTCCCATGCGTGCTTTTCCAAGTTGCTGATGAACCAACTCTTTGTGGAAACCTAGTAAGTTTTCCAAATCCTCTTGGTTGTGTTAATTCATGGGACAAATACTTCAAAAAGAGAGAGATGCAGCTTTGAAACGAGTCCTCGTTTCACTCTCTGTCTACATTACTCAAAGATTTAACATAATAAGCTCCAGCACCACAGTGGACCCTTGTGTGATACCCTGTACTTATGTTTCTACCATGTTCTGTACTGGGCCTAGTCCACAGCACAGCTTGGAAAACAAATGTATTAAAGTTTCTCTCATCACTAATGGTGTCCCCCAGACCTCAGTACTGGGACTAGTCCTGTTCGTTTATTTAGGAAATGGTGGAGGCACCGTCCCTGAGGGTACTCAAAAGGTATATAGAGATGGTGCTTAGGGACATGGCTTAGTGCTGGAATTTGGTGTGTTAGGTTATCAGCTGGACTCATGATCCCAGAGGTCTTTTCCAGCCTAAAATATTCTGCAGTTCTATGATTCTAGTCTTTTTGCCACTGGTTATGGAAAATAGATGCTCCAGTTTCTTGATAACTGAGAGATTTGCCTTTTGGCTTGAGTTGATTTGATCTGAAGTGAAGTTCTAAAAGAGTAAGAGTATCTAACTGATACTTAGAGCATTTTAGAGCCCTACTGATAACCTCATCCTTCCCCTTAAGTGTGACATGTTGTCCAAATTAATCTCGACAAAAGAGTTAATCTTGAAGGTTCTCTGCTGTGAGTGTGTACGAGGATCATGTGGAGGAGAAGAGTTTGTACAGAACAAGAACCTTTTATTATCAGAGAAATCTTTGCACTGCATGCCACTGAAAATCTGCTTAGTTGGCAGTGATTTGTCTATTCAGTTATCAGTCACTGGTTAAAATTCAGGACAAATGATGAGTATTTCAGAAAAATTAGTCAGCGCCTTTCTAGGCACTTAAAATCTCCAATATAAATCACCAAAGACCCACCAGAGGATCCATAATTCAGTGAGAGTCCTTGCATTTTTACAGGACAGGACAAGTCTGTCTAGATGTGCACCTTGCTTCATGTGCACCTGGAAAGTGCCTGATGTGTTAAAATCCCTGAAGAGGTACCTCCACAATAATGCACTAAAAAAACTTTGGACCCTTTACCCTTAATTACAATGTTCTTACCTAACAGGCAGATTATTTTTAAGCATGCTTTGATGCCCAGACCTAGAAGAATGCTACAAAACAAGACAAGTTTGTAAGCATTACAAGCTGTGCCACTACTCATGTTTCCTAGATATTTTCTGTTCCTGTTGATAAAAACATGCCCAATTTTAACATTCTTCTCTTTGAAACAGACTGATTATCTTGAAACGTGCCTTGATGTACACAGCCTATGGAAAATCACAGAAAAAGACAAGTTTGAATATTCTAACCTTAACAGAGTTGATGTCTCACCAGCACGAATGCCCTGCCTTCATCCTCAGTTGTAACTTCATTTCTTGACACGTGTTTGACACGTGTCCTGCCTTTTGTGGCAGTGTCTCATGCAGACAACACTTCAGCTGGTTCTTTGCCACGCAAAGCCATCTGCAGGAAGGCACTGTGCTCTTTGAAGAGCTGGAGGTGTGCTGAATGTGGCAGATGTTTATGACCTGACTGACTTCATGTGCAGCGCCATGCACATGTTGCTCCTTTGTCATGTTGTCATAATTAAGCACACAGCTGACCAATGGCCCCAAATCAGTCCTGACTACGTCACTTGCTTTACTTTACATTCTGGTTTTGCCTCTTTTTTTTTTCCCAGGTTCTGCTTCTTTATCAAATCTCTCTTCTCTCAGACAAGCCATTCACCTCTATTTACTCTTTCCTTGCTGGCCCCAGGTTTCCCGACTTTATACACTTATTTGGTACCCATGGTATGGTTGCTTTGGTAATTTCTACCACAGTCAGTGATTAAGGAAGCACCTGCATTTGTGATAGGCAATGTTTCTCTTTTCTACCGTTTTTCATGCTGCTGTCCAGTTAATGTAACTACTGATCAGGTATGGTCAGCTGCTTATATAATACCCCTCTTCTTACAATCTATGGGTTCTACTAGCTTCTCATAACTTTATTTCATGTTCTACCCTATACAGCCATAAGTCAGGGTTAACCAAAGGTAATATCATAGAAGAACAGAATGGTTAGGATTGGAAAAAGCCTTAAAGACCATCCAGTTCCAACCACTCTGCCATGGGCAGGGACACCTTGCACTGGACAAGGTTGCTCAAAGCTCCATCCAACCTGGCCAGGAACACTTCCAGGGATAGGGCATCCACAAGTTCTCTGGGAAATCTGTTCCAGTGTCACACTTAAGCTTTTGAGTAAAGAATTTCTTATTGACATCTAATCTAAATCTCTCCTCTTTTAGTTAAAAAACATTACGGTTGTCCTGCAGCACTCCACGTGGGGTCTGGCGAGGAGAGAGTAGAGGAGGAGTCCTTGTGTGTCTCTTGCTATGAGGAGTGCCCATGTGTGCCCTTGTGCTGTTGTCTCAGTGTTGTGGTTTGGTCAGGGCATACCTCAGTTTACAGTCCACAGTGGGACAGGTTCACAAAAGGGATTGCCAACACGGGACAGATGTTTCCACAATACTTCCTGTGCCACCATCTCCTGAGACCATTTGGGTAAGCTTCAAGATTCCTATGTCTGAGCATGAAACAGTAATGGAAGAGGTTTCTAAGTAAGTTACATGGATATAAGCCTGTGTTCTGGTTCTGGACAGAACAAGGTTGATTTTTACAGCAGCCAGGAGAGCACATGGCTGGGACCTGAAGGTTGTTCTATACCACCTCATGCCAGAGCAGGGAGGGGTGGCAAGGGAGTCTCTTTCTGGAAGGAAGGGCTCTCTTCCAGTCAGAACAGCCTGGCTGCAGTCAGGCTGGGAGGTCTACAGTGCGAATTCTGTCATGTGAATCACTCTCTCTTTTGTACACTTTTTTTATTAATAGGTTTGCTGTTACTGTTCATTTTCTTATCTTGTTGCTGTTCCCAGTAAATTGGTTTTATCTCAACCTGTGAACTCCGCCTTTTGTGCCTCCAATGGGAGTGGGGAAGGGGAGCAGCGCATGATTTCAGTGGGAGTATTGAATTGGAGAATACCATTCCTAAAGTACTAAAACAAACCTTGGCAGGACAAAACCCAAGTGGGACATATCATGGGTTTCAGAGCAGCGACAAGCTCTTCTCCCCAGTGTCCTAGTAGCTAAATGGCTCATCCACCCAGGATATTGGCCACCAGCCTGGAACCAAGGTCAGTCTGCTCCCAGGTTCTGTGAGCTCGCATAGTATAGCCACCTAGATCTTTTCTCCCATTTTCAGTGCTTTGACTGTTCTACTACACCAAACCTTTGTCCAAAGCCCAAAGGTGTATTTTCTTTTCTTTCAACCTATTAACCACAACTTTGGTTTTCTGTTTACGATGTGCTGAATGTCTTCTGATTGTTCATCTCTCAGATGCATCTTTCTGATGAAATGATGTTGAGAACTAGGTCACCTACACCTGATCTGAACTCAACAGAGGTTTGCTCATCTTGATTTTAAAACCTTTCAGTTATACAGTACACACTTCTCCCTCTCTACAGGCAATCCAGCTGCCTGCACCATTACTTTCATGACTATAGAAAGCTTTTTCTTGTGCCAAACTTTGGTGTCCCTGCCTGTAGTTTAACACCCTGACTTCTTATCTTGTCAACAGAAGCAATGGAAAACATCTATTCTTTCAGATTTGCATGGATACGAGTCTCATCTTGACTTGGCAGTTTGCATTCCTGCAATGTTTCCTCTTGAATTATGCCTTTTAGATCTCTCACTTCTCTTATTTCTTCCCATTGGTGGCTCTGCAGCTGCTGCCTGCTTTCCTGGTGCCACTGGTCCTATAAATACAGCTGTTAACTCTGGAGTCTACTGATAGCAAATAAAATGCCACATACTGTTAACAGCCCTGGCACAAATACAAAATACCACACGGGTGTCTTGAGGTGCAGAGGCCAGAAAATTTCTAAGTGACTTATGTGCACATGGAAGGGAGCTGAATGAAAGAGGAAAGCCTGTATTCCCATCAGCCCTGTAAGCCCTGTAAGACACTGGTACACCAAACACAGAGCTGGCTACACACCGCTGACAGATCTCTGCTCTCTCCCCGCAGTTAAACCTTCCCATCCGTGCCATTCCTTCCAAACCTGCACTGCACTGTCTGCACTGCTAGAGCAGGGGGCACAGCAGCAGCCAGGTAACGCTTGAATCCCCCAGCCCCCATCTCCCTGGTCTCCAGACTACACACGTGTGTTCCACAGCAGCCTGTGTTCCTGGGCTCACACACTCAGGATATTGTCTCACCTGCTGAAGAGATGGGAGCTCTTGCAGGAGCAGGAGCTCATCTGGATAAGCAGAAACATGGGAGAGGGAAGAAGTCAGAGCTTGCACAATCTGCACGGATGAACTCACACATCCACACCCTCCTGCACATACAAACACAGGGATACAGCCTCAGAACCTTCAACAGATTTGCCAGAAGCTGGGTTCAGCTTCCGGTAAGAGCAGAAGACATTTATAAGGCACTTGGGGATTTCTAACCATGAGGGAGGTGGCAAAGGAGCCTCTTCCATCATTTTAAAACATCATCACAATCCCAGAAAGCCATGATAAAACCATTCAGCTCAGTGCAGCTTTCAAACAGGCCATGTTTGAAATTCCAAGGGGGGAACAGACTGGCACGCAGCAGCATTGAAAGAAGAATGTGGTCTTACAAATGGTGCAGTTTCATTTCTCCAAAATCTGCAGCAAAATCCCCAAACCCATAACCATTAAGCAATCGGGAAGTTAAATCTGGTTTTCTTACGTTTCTTTCCTTTTTTTTTTCTTTATTATTATTTTAAATTACATTGTCTTTACACTCAGGGCTTCAGTTACTCTGTTTAGGGCATGCAGCATTGGTTACTACCTCACCACTTGTTGAGCATGCACCACAGAGAGGACACGCATTTTTGGTTCATCCATCTTCAGAAGAAAATAGAATAAATGGAGCAAACTGGGCCGAAACCTGTGTGTGCACCAATGCTAGTCCCTGGCCAGTGGGCTGACATCCAACCTGTGGGAAAAGAAGAAAACTGGGACAAGAACCATGCTTCAGTCTCAGCTGTTCTGGTGGCAGAGTCAACCAGGAACAAGGGCACGGGCCTTCTCCAAGGTGCCTTGGGAAAACTGAGGAGCACAGAAATTCCCAGCCACGTGGGTTCTTGTGGCCTAAAATTGACTGCTGCACGCTGATAACAGCAGATAGCATGTTCCTTGACACCAGCCTGTCCCCACAACTCACAGGCTCATCTCTGGCAGAGCTGGCCAGTGCTGGAGGGACACCTAGCCAGGCAAGGCCACTTGGAGGTGAAACAAAGCAGAGCTGAGGCAGAGGTTGGTAAAATCAAAGCAGCAAGGGGTCAGGGAAGATTTCTGACCGCCCTCAGGGACAGCAGATTAGAGTCCATTAAAGTGAAGAAATGTTTCCCTTTAAAAGAAGTAATGTCGCATCTTCTCACCTAAGGGGCTTGGTTTTTGCAAGGTGTTCCACCAGCTTTCTTGACCCGGAATATATAAATAAAATATAAACAAGGTGCTTTATGCAGCTGAGGTCAGTCACTTCTCGCTTTTAATGAAAAAAGTCTATTTTCCCTGGAATATCCAGCCTTGCTCAAGGCTGGCAAACAGATGATAAACAGGAGGCCAAATTACCTTCACAATCAGGGGCTGCAGCCAGAGTCATGCATTACGTCTGATTCACCCTGCACTTCCCACTAATAGCTATGACAACCTTGCACACAGATCAAATGAGGAATATGGCTTCATGTGGCCAGAGCTGCTGAGGAAGCCTCACAGTCTCCAGTTTGCAGGACACAGCTCCCACATCTTGCCATATGGCACTTGCACTTCCATTTTTCTAGAAGTCCCAGCTCCTGGAGTCGCGTGATTACACATCACTCTTATTTTCTTTGAACTTACTTCTGGCTGCCAAGTAAATTGGAAAGCACCAAACCTCTAGGTTTCAAAATCAGAAGGCAAATCCAGAGAACACGGTATTTGTTACTTCTTAATTCTGAATTTGAAGCGGGGGGGGGGGATTATTTTTTTTCTCAACCTATCTTTTTTTCCAAGCTAGGACAGCTTTGGAATGGTGGTGAAAAGAGCTGGAGCATCAGGGGGAAAGTGCTAGTGCCTATTTGGTGCTGCCCCAGGGATGGCACACTGCACTTCCATGGCCCCTTGCAGGGAGGCAGCAGAGTCACTAGGCTATTGCTTTCACTGGGAAACACATTTCAGTTGATCTTGCATCTGCATTTTTAGTTCCTGTATTCTGCAGTTTTGTAACAGCAAAACAAAGCCTCATTGGTGTCGTGGTTTTGGTGGGCAAAGATGCTAAGGGCCAGGCAGTTCAGCAGGGGACTTCATTTTTCCATGACTCAGTGACTCCAGCTAGGAGCTGTTTTTTTGCCTGAGAAGTGGGAATGAGATGCTCGTATTAGCATGCACTGCTCTTGAGACAAATGACAGCTGCCAGAAGGCTTTTTTGTTTCTACCACTTTGAGAAGAGTAAGGAGACAGCTTGCACCTTGTATATCTCTTACAATAAGTTCAGGTGCTGAAGTCATTCTGTGCACGTACTGAATTTTTCTGTATGTCTGGTGACCAGAAAGCAGTTTTCTCAAAAAGAAAAAATCCTGGAGGAGAATTTGAAGAGAAGAGTGTGTGGCCTTTTTTGCAGACTAGATGTTTGCAAAATACATGCAACTCTCCCCATTTCCAGCTCCTCTAACTACTTCTTTCACACCCCCCCATATACAGCAGGTGGTTTCCAGTGCAAAAATTCTTTTGTGTCTGCCACATAAAAGGGGTGCTCTGCAAAATTTGGCCAGTCACTGCTTCTTCTAGGAAAATTCTCTCCCAAGCTGTTAAATGCTATGCTCATGAATTAGTGCACTGGATTTATTGTTTAAACCTGCACAAAACACAGCATAGAGCAAGTATTTGGGGGTAAGCTGGGAAGCGCCCCAAGCATGGTTTCTCCAGTTAGCTCTGCAGGTTCTCAAAGCCCTGGAGTGACAGCAAACCACAAGCTCTTGATTTTTCACAGGTGTGCCAAAACATTCCATTGAGCAATGCCTTCTCCCTTGGATACAATCTATACTCTCCGTTTTCCAGGGGAGAAGATACCTTTCACATCCAAGTCCCCTGGCCAGCTGATGGACAACTGTCATGCAATCAGACCTCCTTGGGATCATCAGGACTCAGAGCAGGTACTTGGAAACAGTTAAGGAGGCACTACCTGGAAAGCTCAAAAAGGAACATATGATGTCCAGCACATAAAATTGCTCTTCCTACTCACTGCTGTGTCCCACTCCATTTGCCACATTTCTAAATGCCCGATTTATCCTCCTAACAGCAAAGGCAGGTTTGGAGGTGCCAGTGACAGTGAGCGCTCAAATCACTGGAAACTATGTTTCTGAGCATCTTTTTTAGAAACACCACTCTCCAGGATTCTCCAGGTCTCTGCCAAGAACATGCATAGGAGAGCCAGAGAATTTTCAGTGAGCGCATGCCCAGGTCTGCTGCAGTGAGGAGCAAAGACAGATGGATGGCAAGCCAGAGGTGACAACCCATCTGCTTCTGTGGGACCCCTCTGGCATCTTCTGAGGGACTCAAGGAAAAAACCACGACCAGAGACAACTAGCCAGTGAGGACTCACTGGTTATCCTCCAGCATTATCTGAATCCAAAAGCTGGAGCAGAAACCAAAGCATTCCACTGAGTATATGTTCCAAACAGGGCCAAGAAAGGGCAGTAGGACAGCTGCTTGGAGGTGATCATGCTCTGGCTGAGCTGAAGACTAACCTTGCCCTGCTGACCTCTTGTCCCTTTTACAGGGAATATAAAGCAGAAATTTTTCAAGCAAAGAAGTACTTGAGGGTTTGTGTCCCCCACCTCTAAACTGTGCAGCAGCTCAGATGTCTTTTTTTTCGCTAGGCATCGAGCAGAGAATTGGCCTGCACCATTCTGTCCTGTGCTCGAGATTCCACAGTCCACTAACCCCATTCTTTCCAGGGACAAATAGTCTTTCTGCTCCACATATGTAGACAATACCCAGAAACCTCCTCCAGCAACTGCAGAGAGATGCAGGCTGCTGTCTGAGAGAGCTGTGGGTGTGCATGAATGAGTGAGTGAATGAATGAATGAACCATTCGCTAGTATTGGCATGAGAATCTCCATGATTTTGAGACGACTAATTAGTGGTTGTAAGCATGTTTGCAATGGTAGGTGTGCACTTCCATGACTGCAAAGAGACACAGGGAAGTAAAGGTAGCTGGAGGAAACTGCCACCTCTCCCAGCACAGCCCAGGCTGCAATGATGCTGAAGCATAGATGTGCCCACACCGTGACAAACTTGCTGTGTCAGGACATGAGCAGTCTTGTTGCATTTTTGCCTAGAGCATCAGGGAGACCACGGGAGCATTTGCTCAGCGTGGCCAGCAGATTTCACAGCCCATGCAGAGCCCTATTCTGTTACAGCTACTTCAGCAGGCTTGGCTGAGAAAAGGCAGTATGAACCACGGACACTGCAGTGTGGAGCAGTCCTGTTACACAGTATCTCCTTTCAGCAATTGGATTCACTGTGTCTCCTACTCCCTGACTTCCACCCTTTTCTTTCAGAGCCTAACTCCACCTTTCTCTTGGAGACTGTAAAAAATGAAGGTCTGAATTTCCTAAAGAGGGGTGTGTGAAGGACTGGGAAGTGGGGCACATCTTATCCCAGGCTCCTAGTTTCATATTCCTCCTAAGCAGTCACTTCTTAAGCAGATAAAATCTGCTCTTATGTTCAGGTGGGATAATGCTGCTTCACCTTTTCAGTCCCAGCGCCACTAAGGCTGGGTGATACAAAGGATTCATTTGCATGGACCTAATGGGCACCACCACAAACACTGACAAACTCGTTTTCTTCAGCTCCCCTCGAATGGCACAAAAATCCCGCAGCTGAAGCAGCCTCACTGAGGATCTCGGCAGGAGGCACTGAGAGTCAGGAACACTCACTGGAAGCTGCAGAGAGAGGTGAGCTGGGAGGAGCTGAGAATGCCTGGCTCTTCAGAGGGCAGATCACCAGTGGATCCCCATTAGCAAAGTTTAGTCTTGGTGATCCAGAGGAGCTGGGTACTATATTCACTGAAAGAGCTGGAAGTAGGTCAGCAACATTACTGAGGGAAATGGGAAGCTTCCCCTAAAGGGAGAACTTCATGACTAAAATCTGAGTTCCACTGCTTACTGTTGCAGTGATTAGATTTCAGTATGCAGGGTGAAAAGCAACAGCAGGGATTGTGTTGGCTGCAACCATGCCAATTTTTTTCTGCTCACACTATCCTTTTGCCATGCCAGCTTGTGCAGCACCTTGCATCCTGCAGCCACTGCCAAAACCAAATGCCACTAATACACATCCACTGCTCTGCTCAGTTCCTGATCAGAGCACAGCACTGTGCATGCTGTACACATTTAGCTGTGCTCATTTTATATCAATGGCCCTGCTGGGAGAATTGAGTACCATCAAAGTACCCCACATGGGCAGATGCAACCTTATCCCTCCTCTGAAGAGTTTAAATCAAAAGAGGTGAGACAGAAAATCAGAGTTGGACTGACTGGACACAAGCCCATGAGTTTTTTCTAAACCAAATTTTTATACGTAAATGCCTCTCATTCCATATGTAGGCAATAGGCTCCTAAAGTAAGATCAAAACTAAATAATATCAATAACATCTGCGACATTAAGTAGCTGATTTGTTGGTTGGTCAGTTCATCACAAAGTGCTTTACAGAGGAGTTTTGTGACATTGTCCATGTCCTACCCCTCATCTTGAAAAGAGAAATTTAGTTTTCCATCTCTGCTGAAGGACATAGTGGTGCAAAAATCTTTTTTTTTTTTTTTTTGAAAGTAAGGAAGAAAAGCACAGATAAAATCCAAAGATAAAATTCTGGGCTTCTGTCTCACCAGTGGTGACAAAAATCACAGGCACAGCTAACAAGATAAGAGGGTGCAGGAGCTAAAATAATGTCTCTGCTTTTCCACAGTTCTTGTTGCACCTGAGGACCTGGGCATTGAGGGCTAGTCAAGGTCACTGGGTACTTGCAACGACCAGTGTGTGAGTTATTAGCTCTGGTCCTATTTTAAGGTCCTAAAGTCAGAGAGTTTTGCCTGGAGGGTGGGACAATGGGTTCATCTGCTCCTTGCTGGAGCCAGCGAAGGGTGGAGGAGTCATTCAGGCATGGTGAAAGGGGAATTGCCCACAGGAAGGACACTGGGGCCAGCCTGAGGTGCAGCAAGTCCTACTCTGCCAGGCTGCTGCCTTCCTGCAGGACCTCCCCAACGCTGATGACCCTTCTGCAGGGACAGGAGGGTCTGTGGGTTTAAGGGATGCACAAACTGCCAGATGTGAGGGCAGCTCCCAGCAAGGTCCTAGCTGACCCATATGCTCCTTGCCTGTCACCCCATGTCCCCCACTGTCCTCTGCAAACACATCAACTCTGAGGATGTGATAGGGGAGTGAGTCCCAACCCAGGTCCCCTTGGGATGCTCCCGGCCTCCTGCCTCCCCACAGGGGCCACAGGCAACATCGTGGGGCACGGGGACAGTCACAGCAAGGCACTCCACACACACACACACACGTTTCTCTTCTCGCCATCTCTCCCAGGGCTCGCTCCTTCCTGCAGAGTGCAAATAGGTTCGGAATTGCCCTGGCAGGCTGCAGGGCGGCCGAGGGGATGCGACGAGCCACGGCGGGCAGGACCTGACCGGTCAGGGTGGGCTGGGCTGGAGTCAGGCAGGGCATCGATGAGAACTGTCCCGGTCAGGAGGGGCAGGGCTGGAAGCAGGCAGGACAGGGCTGGGGAACTGCCCCAAGCAGGGCGGGCAGGGCTGCTGGGGGTGGGTCCGCAGCCAGTCCTGCCTTTCAAAGTCCCTCGATCCGAGGAGGAAATCGGGAAATATTTCCAGCAGCAGGAGGACGAGGAGGAGGGCTGAAGCTGCTACCGCGGAGGAGGGAGGTCTCTCCCTGTCCGCGCATCGCGGCGGAGGGATGCGGAGGGAGGGGAGGCTGCCTGCGGGGCGGGCCGGCTGAGCGCATCCCCGGGGCGCTGCTCGCGTGTGTGTGTGTGTGTGTGTGTGTGCGCGCGCTCCCTCCATCCATCCCTCCATCCCTCCCTCC